>AP028444.1:0-53960 GCA_036509395.1 Antheraea yamamai | reverse complement strand
ACTAGTTTTCTGATAAAACATTTAAATCCACATCATGTGTTTCAACGTAACGAACATATAAGAATTACCATAATATTTAGCAAAACACGTTCACAAATAATGCATTTTTTGATAATATATAAAATGTGAAAATGGTTCTGCATATTATCCTTAACAGAAATAGAAATAAATACAATAATGTAAACTTTTTAAAAAGGTACAATTGTATATTGTTAAGGCACATACAGTATTATTAGAGTTAGCAGTGCAAGTGTCCGAAAAATCCTTTTTTTACGATTTGATTATGCCTGCATTATACACATAAACCTTCTAGAAAAAAATAGACAAATAATAGTGCAAACGGCATTAAAATCAGTCGCGCAATTTAAAGGGACTAAGAGTATATATATAGTATATATACACACAGAGTCGGACAACGATTTTGTTTTGTACTACTTACTGATTTATACCTATTTACAGTAATATTTAAATTATTAATAATATGACAACCCTGTCTTATCGGTTTGACGTGTAATTTGCATGCATTACTAACTTTCCAGCAGTAAATACTCTCTTATGAGCAAGTATTTTAAGTTGTTTAATGAATTTAAACCAACTATGGAAGTTCAGCACGTACTGAATTAAAACTGGATTAAATTTGGAACAACTTCAGAATGAATTTCTGTAGAGTATCTAACATCATAACTTCATAATAAATAGCCAATGTAAAAGTTACTTTATCTATGTTGAATCTAGGAAAACTCGAGAGAGTAACAATATGTTTACTATGTAGGAATATATATTTTGAACTTATATAATTGTTGTCCGTCACATACGATACCTAGTTCTCTAAGCAGAGGATAGACGACTAAAAACTGTTAAAAATTTAAGGAAGCTAACATTGTACATTTTAAAATCGTAAATGTAATTATTGTTTTCGTGATATTTAGTTCCAATCGAATAAAAATATAATGGCTATATTAGAAATTATTTTTTTCATTTTTATTTATTTATCCGTTTGATGCTAACTCGACATAAAAGTGTTATTACATTTATTTTCACACACACAATAATGCGGGAATTAAAAATATATTTAAAGCGGCGTAACCAACGATTGTAAAATAAGCATTCAATTTCTAATATTCGCATAATTTCCACTAAATTAGAGCAAATTATTGGGAAATAACAAACACTCAAAAAAATTAAAAAAAGTGTGTGTGTACTTATGTACACGCGTTAGAAGTCTTTGGCGTAACAAGATAAAAATCTTTTAAAAAATGTTATCTTTCGCCTTATTCTACGTTTGTAGAAAAAACGACACTAACAATAGAAAAAAGGTATTTAATACATTGAAAGTTTTAATATAAAGAAATACAAAGAAACAAAATGTTGACTATAGGTAACTTCAGGGTGTCGGTTTTTCGTGACGGTGTGCGCGCACATTGTAATAACTTCAGGGTGTCGGTTCTCAACTCATCATTTTTCCCTAACGCGCCAAAAGAAGTATAACTTCAAAAATGTATTTATTATTTTTTTTTACACTTTACACTTACTTTTACAGTGGCTACCAAACTAGGCAGAGCCTATACTTTGGTTGACAGAAAACGATTACACAGCGAGTTTTACAAGAAGCACCTTAGCAGACCTTAAACGATGCAAACTTACAAGCTAAAATTGTTACATGATTTGACAAATAAGTCTTATACACAATCACAAATATACATACATATATACATACTTCTAAACGTTTACATACACATACTTTATATCTCAATATATTCCTATATTTATGCAGTTACGATAATCATGCGATTATCTTCATTTGACAACGATAACTTTTGAAACTTATATCTGTCCATCTTATGTCCATCAAGCGCATGATGAATAAAGCGCATAAAACGTTTCCAAAAATAAAAGGGACACGATGGATGAAATGAAAAAAAAAATTGTTCCTATCAATTTTGTGTCAGAACTTGAATCCGAAGTAGAACTCGTCATTTCCGATTAAATCATTAATCAAGTCAAGGCATATTACGTATAACCAATGATAGATTATATATTAGAGTAGAGTGACGGTATAGTAGAGAGTATTAGAGTAGAGATATTTGACGCCCCTCAGTGCAACCACCTGAAAGGAATATCTATCTATACCTGTAACTATGTTCGTAAAGATATGTTATGTATAATGATAAGATAAACCGGATCAAGTTTGATGCCGTCTCTTCTGGATGACTGGGTTGTTTTCCGAACCGGCGGTAGTTTTGACATACAAAGGCATCTTCTCAGGGCCTACGTTGAGTAAAGTTTTTTTTTTCTAGGTGTGCCAAATAAAACAACCGTTGTTTTTTCCTTAAGGATCTTTCATAGAATATGTTCGCACTTTTGGGAGGGAGGTGATGTCGCTTACTGTAATAAGATTTGACATAGAGATTCGAGTGGTTTAAGGAAACGTGAAGTTCACAGCTCACAAAAACAATTGTATTTTACAACAATTGTATTGTATTAAATGTTACGATGCCATTTTAAGCCTTATAGGTTTTAGTCTTTGACCACAATCTCACTTGATTTTAAAGGACAATACGATGCAAGATGATAGACACGCTAAGCCTAGAGGAGGTGGCTCTCAACTGTAACTACCTGAACACACCTACAGGTGGCAGGAGAGTTTTGAAAAAGACTCTCCACCATGATATGGTTTCATGACGATATTTTCCTTCACTACAAGCTACGGCTCATTCGCAGGTTTTGAACATTTTTTTTTTAGTACAAGTACTGAAAAAAAAATGCTACGCGGTGTCCGAATACACTAACCAATGAAAAATCATCGCTTAAAATAAAGATTTTCGTTATGACAAATATCGCTACGTTTTATCTGCAAATATATCGAGTAATACGCCTAAAAAAATAAAGACTCCTTACCGTACGTGGAAGTAGTATTTACTCCCAGAAGAAAGCATAATTTGGTACTTACGTATTAACGCCACTGCAGTGCTATCTTTGTTTCGCAGGTCTGGCCTAACCTAACCGAATTGAGACGGATGATATCAATCACATTGACCTGAACGAATTACGTATCAACGCCACCTCAAATGAAGTTGGTCAAGTGCAGACAATCTACTGGACTATTTTTACTATTTTTCACTATAGACTATTTTTCTCATTTTCCCCGTCTCGATTCTGTTAGGTTACAACACTGCGGTGGCGTTAATACGTAAGTACCCATATTTTTTACAACACGATCAATAAAATATTTGATATAAGCAATCATTGCGGTAACAATACGTCCCGGCATAGCTCATAAAGCAACCTTTTCCTGGAACCGGTAACTTTCGTTTCCGTACTCAAACGTCTCAAACATTAACCGACGAAGCAAGTGTCGGCAACAGAAATATTTTACGTCGAAAACCTTTTAAATCGTAAACATCTACGCCTCGCAACGAATAAAACCAACTCGCGGCCAAGCCGGGTAATGAAGTTTTAAGATTTATGTTACCACTGAGTGTGTAAGCCGCGAAATTCTCTATTTTATATACATACTTACGTACTTAAATACGTAGATATTACAGTTTAAAGCTAAATTACATCATACTTGTTGTTCCCAAGGCTCCAAACGAATAACTTATTATCTTTTACAACAAACATTTAAATTATACCATAAGAAATATTGTTTAAATATTAACCGTTGTCTACCGTATATATACAGCGTAAACTCTTTATAACGACTTTCAAGGGACTTAGCATTTTTTTTTTCGTTACAAAGAGTTATCGTTATACCGAGGGAAAGGAACAAATAAATGGTTTTGTGGGAAACAAAATTAAATTGAACTAATTTCTACGTTATAGAGAGTATTTCGTTATAACTAATGACATTATAAAAAGTGTACACTGTATTTTCATAATAATCGGTTGGATATTAAAGAAATTTATGTGACAAGACATAATACTATGGATAACACAAAAAGACTCTATAAGAAAGAACAAGTGGTTGTCCCAACACTTATAGTCAAAAGATTTTACAAATTATAAATCTAATAACGTCCTTACATATGAAATTACCGTTTCAAATGGAAAAAGTAAAACGATAGAAAAATTATAAAATTGGAATGTATATAATCAATTGAAGTATGTATACATTGACCATCTATGCTCTTTCGCCTTTTTATGTGTAGTTCATTAATACCATTGCGGAAAAAAAATACGGAAATCAATAAAATCTTTGAAGGAGGTTTAGATTGGCTTATCTTAATTTTGTTCCTTGTAAGAGATTTTCAGAATTCCAAAAAAAGTGTTAAACTATTGTAGCAAGGTCTGGTGAATACGGTTGTTTTCGGAGATATTCCAACTGCAGTTTCTTTCATTTAGCGATCATCTGTTGAACCATCTGAACACCCTATTTCACATTGATAATTGAATACAATTTAAAAATATGATACTAGCGGGCCGGGCGGACGTTGTCCTGCTTTGATAATAAAAAAAAATCGAAAGTTCAACCGCAGCGCCACCTACCGGTTCCAATTGTTCAGTTCTAAACTATTCTCGGATCCACTCGAACATGCATACAAAATTTCATCAAAATCGGTCCAGCCATTTAGGAGGAGTTCAGTGACATACACACGTACAGAAGAAATTTATATATAAAGATTTATATATGAACTTCTAATTTAACTAAATATTATTTGATATCAACTTTAGCTCGTTCTTTCGCTCGTGTTAATATAGATTTCACCTATCCTTCGGGAAAAGTTTTTTGTTCTGCATACCCTACGTTATTTTCTGTATTGCTGGCAACATGTCTTCAAAATTACATGATGATCGCTTGAATAATTAAGGCACGAAGGTGTAAAAAGCAAAGAAACAAAAATCTTACATTCGCATTCATAATATTAGTTAGAATCAAATATAGTTTTTCGAAATAGACTCATCAAGAATGCTTTTTAACATCTAAGTGAATTACAAATGCTTTTAGACATATTTTCTTTAAATAAAATTATCAAAGCGACATTGAAGGGGTTCAGTATAATTCAAAGATTTAATTACCCCGAATAGTTTTAGACAATATTGAAGCACGAATACTCGTTTTACGATATACATTTAGGTATTGAGACAATTGATTTCTTTGGAAACGTAGTGTACCCATCTACCACTAGTTGTCACCCGCGGTTTGACTAGTGTTTAATGTTTCAAACCGCAATAAATGGCGCGTCCCAACTTCTTTCTCCCTTAACATATTTTCTGACGTATATATTGTACGTTACTTGATTTACTCTTAAAGGTTTTAGCATGATATTATATAGTACATATTTTTTCAATAAACAGGCATTAAAACGCAAAATCCTGCTTTTATTTCCATAAATCAGCGCCTTGAAACAAACAAAAAAGCACGCTCTTCATCTCTATAATCATTACATAGTACAAAATAAAGTACCCTACCGCGCCTGTCTGTTCGCGATAAACTCAAAAACTACTGAACGGATTTTCATGCGGTTTTCACCAGTGGATACAGTGATTCATGAGGAACGTTTTGGTATATAATTTGTCAAGGATTTATTTTTAATCAAGGCGGGACAACGTCTGCCGTGCCCGCTAGTAATAGTATTGTTAGCAATTTTTACAAAACATTGTTAGCAATTTTTAACACAATTATTGATTATTAAAAACAGAACTGGCCAATTTAGGTATAAACTGCTAAGAATAAATTCTAACAATTAATCACTGGTTAAATAACCGACACGAGTTCGGACAGAGCTATCGCACGATATGACGGCCACCAAAAGAGTGAGTCAACACGGTAAGCGCCGCTCATTATATGGGCCGCCGCAGAATAACTACGCGACATATTCATTTATTTCCAACAGTATATATTAGCAATAGCCTGTGAGTTAACTTCACGGTTATAATTTAACAAGCCTATACGTTGTGATCGTGTGCAATTAACTCACTCGTACATATATATACTTTGTGTAACGTAGTGATGTGTACTAAACATAAAAACCTGTTTTTTTTCACTTCAATTATAGTGATGTCAAGTTTAATCAAGAAACAAGTGGATGGATTCATAAAGGATATCCTACAATATAAATATACTAATTGACAGAGTTTGATTAATGCTGAGAATAACCACAAAAGGTATAATATTATTATAATCTGTATAAAAAAAATTACTATATCCGAATTAGTATAGTAATATATAGAAAACACGAGCAAGGCATCGAGGCGCGGTACACGCACACAGTAAACCTTACCGCACTCTAAAAGTGACTTACTTTGAAATTTTATAAAATTTTCTCAGTGTTGTAAGTCAAATTTTAATTTTGTTCTAGAGATTTCTATCTCCTGTTTATATTAGATATATGTATATATATATATATATATATATATATGGATAAGCAAACCATGCTGCAACCGAAGATAGTTCTATTTTGTACAACAAAGCCAACACAAGTTGCTATAAAGGGAACAATTCTACAAGAAGACTATAGTTACAAAGTAATGTTAGATATAAGTACTAGTACAAAGTACTGTGCAGAGAGATGGTTTTCTCTGCAATAGTAAATTATTTCCACTTTTTTTTTCTGCGTGAAAATAAATTTCTTAATAAATAATTGAATAAACTTAGAAATTATTTCATCACTCTATTACCAAATAATCCTAGATCCGTTAACTTATTTATGGCTCTAGTAGATTCGACTAACCAACTTTGATTCTATATAATTCTCAATAATTAACACACCACAGATATGTAAGTCTAAATTTTCTAGAAGAATCTATTTCATATACAGCGAAAGTGGAACTAAAGTCCGCGTCAAAATATTTGGAATAATCGACTTTTCCCAACACTAACACGTGTGCTAACATAGTGCAGACTATTACAGCAAACCCTTACTTTGCAGTGTAAACAAAATGGCGTCATTCTATAATTTACAGTTTAAAGCTAGCGACGCAATAAGATTTTGCAGTATAAGACTCGGTAAATGCTTCACCAATTTAATTAACACGTAGATCTTTATTTCGCTAGAAAATAATTCTGAAAATAGGTATTATTATTTTTTTGGGATTCCGTACCTAAAATGAAAAACCGGAAACGGTTTTTACGTTTTTTTTTATACTAAACTGTAGTAAACAACTAAGAGAAACCGGCTTTTAAGTGCAATTGCCGGAACACGCTAACGGATGTTTGACGACATATTTTTAAAAGTTGAGGGTGATAGCTAGACAGGATTTAGAAAAAGCCCTACCATCATACTTTGTTTCATCACGTTGTTTTCCTTTACCGAAATTTCCGGTTCATTCACAAGGGTTCGAACACTCGTCGATAGACGCATTATGTTCCGAAGGATTATCATTAATAGTGGCCATCTAGTGGTCAAGTTCAATATTAAAGGAGAGAAAACACACTTTGTCCAAAAATATTATTGGTAACCTCGTCAATATCCACAAAACAAAAGAAAATCGTTTGAAAAACCGAAATAGTCGATGTAGATTCCAGAAAACTAATTTGTAGATCTCTCTGTAAGTCAATTATTTATTTTTTATAATATATTTTTGGCAACCAATCTCCTAGTCGAATATTACTGTCATTGTCGAATAGGTGATGATATTCCAAGTTGCTTGCGATCATTTCAATGAACTAACTCGATGGTGGCCATCTTGTTAGATCTTTCCAAGGAGTTTTTGTGGCGATTCAGAATCCATACCCGTGGCGTTATTTCCCATCCACTTTAGTTGTGCACAATAACCAAACTTTATTGCCTAAAACAACACCAATATTACAAAATATAGAACCAAGTAACTCATTACGAATCTATCTATACTAATATTATAATGCTGGAGAATTTGTTTGTTTGGTTGAACGTGCTAATCTCATGAGTACTACTGGTCCGATTTGAAAAACTTTTTCAGTGTTAGATAAGTCATTTATCGAGGAAGGTTATAGGTTATATATCATCACGCTAAGACTAATAGGAGCGGAGCACCAATGAAGAACGTTTCAAAATCGGGGTGGTTTTTCCTTTTGAGAGCTTTCGCTGCGGATTAGCGTTAGCCCAAAGTAACTATTCCACGCGGACGAAGTCGCGGGCAGAAGCTAGTAAAATAAAAAATCTATTACGTGACATTCCAAGATCTCGCTAAAAACTCCATAAGTAAATTTAAAAAAAAGGAATCCCACTATCTTAAAATTACAAATAATAATCCTATATAAGCAGATGATATCAGAAACATTGTTTACAGAGTAACATCTTAATACATGCAATCAGGAACTCACTGAGACGCTCATAGGTGTAACTCGTCACGTCGGCTCACGTCGACGCTCTGTTTGAATACCAGATTATTGTCTTCAATGTGATTTATAGCCGTTAGGTATTTCATTAAATTTGTGATTCAAAACAGTTAATTGCTTGTTTATAATTACTAACTAAATACGTCGTTACAAGAAAGGATTATTTTTTTTAATAATTAAATTAAACAAATGAAAGTTAGTGTAGTCAAAACATTTGTTTGTTTATTTGCCTCTCAAGCTGCAGATAACCCCATTTTTACGGTTATAACTTTAACTGTGTTATAAAAAGGTGAAGGCAAAATAATTCAGTATCTTTTTCTCCTCTATATGTAGCTATTGACGAGATTTAATGTCAATAAAAATATTGGTACTCGTTTTTGATGTAAAACATCTATAGGCGAGGGTAAACCTGATTGTTAGCATGGCGATACAGGTCGTGGCGACGCGATGCCATGCGCAAGCGACTGTGCGCAATCTCTCTTGCCGCACTGAGCTCGCATACCTAAGTGTATACAGTGTTATTTACTACGCTACATATGTGTTTCACAACTGCCAGGCGTCCCGTGACGGCATAATTTTTTTTCAGAAGAATAAAGCGATAGCTGAAATGGCAGAATTAGCCATTACCAATTAGCTTAAAAATGGCAAGTGGAATAATTTAATAGTCATATCCAAGCCTTAGGACAACCGTCCTGCAACTGTATATTCAAAGTCTTCCTACAAGTAATTTGTAGATAGAGTGAAAATTTTAGATTATATTATGTCTGGTACATAACCTGAATTTAGTATTTTTAAGACGCTATTTAACCATTATTGCCATCGCTTTGTTATTGCGAAATACATAGTTATGGATTTTGGGTATTGTTTCTTGTTCGCTGTCAAGCCGACACAAACCATCGTTATCACGTGTCGCGTGTGTTGTCTTCATGATTTACAACAAGGTTCTACATAGGGTTGTCATTCAGTTTTTTATACAAGGTGTGTCATAATGTGTAAATTAGATTAATAAAATTGTCATCAAAAAGGCTGTTTTAAATCACCCTATTAATTTTCTACTGTATACGTTTCTCAGATTATAAATTATAATAATTGACCAAGAATGTTTACTCGAGAAACGACAGAGTTGCCATTGTGAAACAAGGAATTATATAAAAATAATATTGTATTTAAATTGTTACATAAATTATATTAATATTTAGATGCTAATTTATTCCACATACTTTGAATAAGACAACAACTAGCTGTTAATCGCGACTTTGACCGCGTAGAATTTAGCAAAACAAATTTTCTCTTCGGTGAAAATGGTGCACGTATGTCGCACGGTTCTTGACACTGCTTCTTTAGTTTATTTATATTTACACAGAGCCTTATTTTTTGTCTAAAGTAGAAATAACTTCAGTTACTTCTTATAACATCGGCTATCTTTCAGTGAAAGTTCCGTAACCGGTCCAACTGTTTTCAAGAATACCCGGAATAAACATACTGCCAAAAATTTTAAATATAACATTTTGTTAGGAGTACATACATACTTTCATGTCCATTTAGTAAAAAAGCTGTTTGTTACTTTAACATTACAAACAGACACTTCGATTATATGTGTATATGAATAATAGAGAAATAAACTAATACATTATAATAGTATCTTATAATACCAGAATAATTACGTTACAGTATCAAGTTTCACAAGCTGACAACCATGATTGCATCACCAATCTTGGCGCAGGCTAATCAGAACATTGTGTAAATGCCAGCAATAACAATTTGCTTTGTTAAGCTTCATTAATAATATTAATAATCCAATCAGAGTACGTCACGCGACATCCCGCAATTTATTGCCATGGAAATTATATTTCCAGTTAGATACATAAAACACACACAACAATACAATGTGTCATTTAATTCGTTACATTTAAAAATTAGCTAAATCCAATTTTAGTCTTTTCTAATATTTTACGTTATTTTTCCAGATCTTAAAATTTTGTACACATAAAATATAAGGATCATAAAAAAAACTAATTCTAAAAGAACTTCATTCTCGGTGTATAAAAACCGGATATCTATAAAAAATTTAACATATTATATGAACAATTGAAATTTTATTTAGCTCATTTTGAAATGTAACGGACCATATGTACTTAACTAAATGATAGTAACAAATATGGCTGCCAAGCGGATTACACAGATTGTTCAATAAAGAAAGATGTTTTATTCCATAAAAATATTGCAAAAAGAAATGATGGCTTAGTGGTGCTTGTTCAGACACCGGGCCGATGGACATAAGTTCAAATGTCTAATTTTTTTTTCTCTTTATTTTTTTTTATGTCTAAAATGAGTCTGAACTTTCCGTGACAGAAAACATCGTGATGAAACGTCTAACCACATTATGTAGGACTTTTGCTCGCCTGGCTAGTTACCAACTTCAGTTTGAAAATTTGTCTCCAAGCACCTATAGACAGCTTTATTGGATGGAGACTTAGCGCAGTTTATAAAGTAAATGAATGTGATCCAAAGTTAATAAAATATCATAATAGACGCATTCGTTTGTATTTTTTCAATACAAGTAGTGAGAAAAGAATATTATTTTTATTATATTTATTTGTCTACCAGCGGGCCCGGCAGACGTTGTCTCGCCCTGATTATAAAAAAATCCTTGACAATTTATATACTAAAATGTTCCTCATCAATCACTCTATCCACCGGTGAAAACCGCATGAAAATCCGTTCTGTAGTTTTTGAGTTTATCGCGAACAGACAGACAGACAGACGCGGCAGGGGACTTTGTTTTATACTATGTAATGTTAATAACATGACATACTGAGGTACCGAGACACACGCAGGAAAGAATGCGGCAGACCTATCATTGTATCATTCAAACCTACGAATGAGTATTGACACGCGTATGCAAATTTAAGTAAGGCTGCCTAAGTGTCAGAACCATGAAAACTGTCTGGCAACTGAGGAAGCGTATTTTTTTTAATTACACAAAAAACATATATATAAAAATTAGATTTTATGGTAAAATGTAAGTACAATTATATTTCATTGAAGGGTAAGGATGTGTGGCAATATGTCAGATAGTACTATCCACTAGTACTATCCAAAAGAAAATATGAAAAGATTGAGTGTTATAGCGTTTGTTATTTGTTATCTATCAAAGCCACTATAATCTAAACTTCACAGCATCATTCCTACCTATTTTAGGAGCATACGCTAAGAAACTTTCAGCTTTTACAAAATAACGAATGCCACGAGCTCTTAAAATATGAAATTAACTAGTGAATAGACGTTTTCATGTCAAAATAAGATCAAAACAAATATATATATATATATATATATGTAATAGTCTTCATTGGCTTAAATTCACTCAAATATGACACTAAAATGGTAACAATGATTTTCTATGAACATAATTACAATTTATAACCACCTTTTTTTTTCAGATTCAAAATTATAGAACGGTCATAATTCGCCACTTCTTATTTTATACATAACAACTAGCTTTTGCTCGCGGCCTCGCCCGCGTTAATGTAGATTTGTGCAACTCTCGGGAACAATTTATTTTTTCTGGATGAAAAGTACATAAATACAAATAAAAGATAAATCGTAAGAAAAACTGAATATAAGAAATGTTCTTCTAGTACTATTATATATGGGAAAACATAGAACTGTGGATTTCTCGGAGTTTAAAATCGCTAACACGTCGTGGGCTGGCGTGCTGATTATGCACATACCTTCCTTCCGGAAGAGGCCTAAGGGCGTAAAGTAGGTCTCTTACAAGAGGATAATGACGAAAAATTCGGCAAAATCGCCATCAAAGTGGTAAAAATTTGTTATTAGCAATTTAGATATTTAATCTAAATAAAGCAGCTGATTACATCTGCTTGTATACAAACACGCACATTATTCAAATGGAACTAAAACAATTGTTTATCTCTAATTCTATGTTTATCTTTATAAATGGTCTAAGTAAGGGGCTCAAGTGCCGTAAAGTATTCAGACGGTATGCTTGACCTCAATAAATCGTGTAAGCAAACTTATTGGTATTAACAACTGAAGGGATTAGTCAGGAGACGGGTGACCCTGTATCTTAAAGGCTAGGTTAATGGGAGCAAACCGGAACAAACGACGCCCATTTATCTTTGTTTCGGCCGCGGTATGTATATGTGAAATCCGTTTTCGTTCGAATTCAGTTTACCTTTACGCGTAAAGTGACAGGAAACTGAACGGTGTTCCATTATTCTCTTTGTTTTTTCCTCTATTTTTGAAGCAAAACTTCTTTACGTATGCTTGACTTGGGGATTAGGCTGGTGAATGCGTGACGAGAGCGTTACGAAAACGTGTGATCGGGCAAGGCGAACGGAAGTTGAGAGGGAGATATAAGTTAGTGAAGATAGAAAGGGAGAGTATTACGTTTTGTATTATCAATGAAAAGGCATAATAAAATTAAATATTTGTAGAAAATTTATATATATATATATATATATTATTTATATAAACATACATGTATACATCTTTATATATAAATTTCTTGTGTACGTGTGTATGTAACTGAATTCCTCCTAAACAGCTGGACCGATTTTGATGAAATTTTGTGTGCGTGTTCCAGTGGATCCGAGAATGGTTTAGATTCACAACTGGACCCGGTAGGTGGCGCTGCGGTTGACTTTTAGATTTTTTTTTGTATTATCAAGGCAGGACAATGTCCGCCGGCCCCGCTAGTATACATATATACAGGTGGACCTAAAGAAGTTTTACTTTAGTCGTTTGGTCTAAAGCATACTGGTTTTTTTTTTAATTTGGAAGTAATGCTTATTCTTATATATGCTTATTCTTATTCAAACTAATAATAAAATAATCGTGGTGGTCTATTTATTTGACCGATGGAATATCAATCTACAGGTAAAAACCTTGATATTTACCAACATTTTGTTGGAAATTCGCGTACATTTACTAAGTTACATAAGTAACACTATCGGTTGACGGTGAAAGCAACCATCTTGAGGAAACCTGAACCTGGAAAATGTTCTTGTAGAGCTACTGTATGTGGAGAAACAAAGAAGTGTGGATTTCTCAGAGCTTGAAATGGCCAATACATTATAGGATGGCGTGGTGATTATGCCCGTACCGTTCTTTCGGAAAAAAGGACTATAGCCCTGCAGTGGTTCTCTTACAGGATGATTATGATGAAACTAATAATTTTAACCCGAAAATGGGTATACTTGTTACGCTTTAACGCCCTAACTACACCAAGGATCATTATGAAATTATGCATACACGTTGTTAGGGGTGTTTTTTTTTTCGAACTGACTACGCTATTGGTCTAGCGAGGCCTTAACAGCTTTATCGGACTACAGTTGGGGTGTAAAAAGGGCATATTATATATAAAAAAATGAATCTAGAAAAAGGTACTGGTCTCGAGGAATAGGTCAAATTTACGATAACATTAATGAAGACGCAAGCAAAAGCTAGTATAAATATGTATATCTTAAAAGGATACAAAACATAAAAAATATATACTAAGAATAATGAAAGTAAATAATGTCTATGAGTATACTGATTATTTTGTAATTCATTTTAACATATGTTGATTAAAAAATATATATTTATACTAGCTTATGCTCGCGGTTTCGCTTGCGTTAATAGAAATTCGACCTCAGAACAGTATTTTTAACCGACTTCGAAAAAGGAGGAACTTACTATGTTCGGTTGTAGGTATGTATTTTTTTTTATGTATGTTAATCGATAGTAGTGGGCGCCCAGTGGTCGACATTCGACCATAGTTCATTGATTTTTTAAAGTTTGAACTTTATTAGGGTTATTTTGTCAACTTACTTCTATAATCAAAGGTAATATCATGGCTACTCAGTTATTTGCCACTTTTTTGAAAATTATATAAACATGAAAAAAATCTATCTCTAAAAGAAATAATAATTATAAATTTGAAACAACAAAACAGGCGGTTACATAAAGTGGTAAAACTCTCAAATTTTAAGTAAATATAACTTTACGAAAATAACTCACTCAACTCATTATACAATTCTTAATTAATTTTACACGACACCATGAGTGGTGGCATTTCTGAGTGATATTGAATTAAATGAAGTCTGTACATTATGAGGAATCTATATGCCCAGTAACATCGCTTGGAAAAGTAATGGATACACAATAGAATCAAATGATGAATCTAAAACAAAGATATTGTTAATACTACCAATAACTTTTGAAAAGAATTCATTTCTGTTCAAAATTCATCATCAACTGCACCTAATATAATTGCTACATCAGGTTGAACCGCATCATTGTAACCGCGGATATCTAAGCCATTGAATACTTTCGTGAGCAAACAAATTTTGTTATTTTGAATTTACAAAGTATTTTTTGGCTATTTTTTAAGGCTATTATTTAATTTTAAGCTTCACGTATTAATATATACTAGTGGGCGCCCAGTGGTCGACATTCAACCATAGTTAAGTGAATTTTTAAAGTTTGAACTTTATTAGGGTTCTTTTATCAAAGGGTATTATAACCTCTATAATCAAAGGCTTTCATCATGCCTACTCAGTTATTTGCCACTTTTTTCCAATTATATAAACATAAAAAAAATTGATGTCTAAATGAAAATTGAAATTAATTATAAATTTGAAACAAAAAACAGGCGGTTACATAAGGCGGTAAGGCTCTTAAATACTAAGTAAACATAACTTTACGAAAATAGAAAAAAAATTATCGGACCCCCTCATGACACAATTTTCAATTAATTTTACACGACACCATTGGCGCGTGGTATTTCTGGGTGATATTGAATTAAATATAGTCTATACATTATGAGGAATAGTGATATGCCCAGTATCATCATTTGGAAAAGTAATGGATACACAATAGAATCAAATTATGAATCCAAAACAAAGATGTTTATAATACTACCATAAACTTTTGAAAAAGAAATCATTTTTGTTCATAATTCATCATCAACTGTACTAAATATAATTGCTACATCAAGTTGAACTGCATCATCGTAACCGCGGAGATAAAAGTCACGGATTACTTTCATGACCAAACAAATTTTCTTATTTTGATTTTACAAAGTATTTTTCGCTCATTTTTTATTGAATCATCATTTCAGTACACCATAAAGATATACTAAACATTAAAACATTGACATTGACTTTGGAAATATTGATTTACTCTTATGGCAACATGAAGCAAAGTGACATGAAGTGAAAGCAGACTGTCACCTAAAAATTTTGACATTCAATAAAACCAAAGAGAATAATAATTATTTCAGTAGTTCCATAAATTTACTAAAGATAAAATACATATCGAAAAATAGTAATGTATATTATGAATTTACATATTATATTATTCTAAAATTAACCTACAATTTGACCAGTTGATTTCAAAGGGCATATTGTAAGGTATGCAACGTCAGTCATGTTAAAAATATTTAAAAGGTAATTGGAACGTAAGAAGGTTGAAGGATGTTCGAAACGTCTTTTTCATTTACATGTGTGTATATGTTGTCTAAAATTCAAACAGTAGTGTGAGTAATGTATATTTTAATTAATTTAATATCATTGTAATGCATTTTACATAAAAAAATAGCTTTGTGCACTTCTCTGCCATATAAACTTTAACTAAGCCAAATTTCAAGTTCATCCGTTCGCGCAATTTGCTTAAAAAGGGGTGCAAAGTTTTGGCTTCACGTGTTACCATATAAGATATGTTATAATATCATTGTTGAATGTAGAATAAAAATGGGTAATTGGAACGTAAGAGTAAAAAAAAATACATACAGTCGAGCATAGCAACCACCTTCGCAACCTTTTTTGAAGTTTGGCAGTATGGAGTAATTCCTTCGCCTGTCCTATTGGACGAATATTATTACTACTTTTTTGAAGTCCGTTATTGACGGATGTCAAAATGTCTTTTTTATTTACATGTGTGTATACGTTGTGTAAAATTGGAGCAGTAGTGTGAGTGTTAGTGTAAATAGGAACGCAACCAAATTAGTTTCGTGTTTAGGCGCGCGTGGCGCCACTCTCTCTGTCATCTCTCTGTCATCGTCTTTTTGTAATACACGTTGTTGAATAAAATAAAACCTTTAATTAAAAACATCTTTAATTATTTACCACAACCACGCAGTGTATATTCCTTTATGGTAGCAGAGCGTGGTTCTGAAGTGGTACAGTGGAAATATTAGAGAGGAAAACTTTAACTTCAAACAGTAAAATTATCGGTGCAATTTTAATTTGAGGTTAAGAAAATTTAAGACCACAGTGTGAATTGCATATTCTGTTGAAGAAATCCAGTAAGATGGGTTCCAATATGTTCAATCTAGAGAAGCTGATCGGTAGAGAAAACTTCGCAACGTGGAAGTTCAGTATGAAAACATACTTGGAACACGAGGATTTATGGTGCTGTGTCGAATGCCCCGATGGCAGATCTGTGGATTCTGCTAAAGACGTCAAGGCAAAGTCGAAGCTGATACTGTTATTAGACCCACAAAATTACGTACATGTTCAGGAATGCAGAACTGCAAAACAAGTATGGGATAATCTACAAAAGGCGTTTGATGACAATGGCTTAACTAGAAGAGTGGGTCTACTTAAAGATCTCATAAATACTACACTGGAGTCTAGCAATAGTGTTGAAGACTATGTTAGTAAAATAATGAACACTGCTCACAAACTGCGCAATATTGGTTTTGATGTAAATGATGAGTGGCTTGGTACTTTAATGCTGGCAGGCTTACCGGACGAATATAAGCCAATGATAATGGGGTTGGAGAGTTCTGGGATTAAAATAAGTGCTGACTCAGTGAAATCTAAACTCATACAAGAGATTAATACATCAAAGTCAACTGCTCTCTACACAAACACTAAGAAAAATAGAAATGTTGCTCAGTCAGTGAAATCAAAGGGGCCAAGGTGTTACAACTGTAATAAGAATGGCCATTTCGCCAAAAATTGCCGACAGCCCAAGAAACAATCGGCAAACAAAGGAGAGAGCTCCAATTTTGTAGCAGCTTTTTCAGCAACCATTAAAGAGAATACCAGTAATAATAAGTGGTATCTTGACTCAGGTGCATCCGGTCATATGACATGCAGAAAGAATTGGATTTATAATGTTACCGAGCCATCTATAATGAGTGTTACTATAGCTAACAGAGAACCATTAGCCGTGAAGGGAGTTGGCTGTGTAGATATACACACAGGTCAAGGTAAGGTGCTACAAATTAACAATGTTTTGTATGTCCCAGGGCTAGCTGCCAATCTACTTTCAGTAAGCACTATTGTGAACAAGGGACATAAGGTCACTTTCAGCGACAAGGGCTGTGAAGTAAGAAATGGAAAGGACGAGGTTGTATGCACTGCAACATTGAGCAACAAATTATATGCCATAGATACCAGTAGAGAAGTTGCACATTTAGCCTCCAGTTCTCAGAATAGCAACAACACTTACCTGTGGCACCTGCGAATGGGCCATTTGAACTTTACAGATGTGAAGAAGCTACCCAGTAGTACTGATGGTGTGACTCTGACCCAGGAGCAAAGTAATGTCACATGCATCCACTGTATGGAAGGTAGGCAAGCGAGGACACCATTTACAAATGTTGGTTCTAGAGCAACAAGGCCACTGGAACTAATACACTCCGACTTGTGTGGTCCCATGGAGAATTCTTCATTAGGAGGTATGAAATATTTCATTACTTACATTGATGACTACACACGAATGGTCTATGTGTATTTTTTGAAAGATAAGCTAAATATTTTAGAGACATTTAAAGATTTTAAGTTGAAAGTAGAGAATGAATTGAATCACAAGATAACCAAACTTCGTACTGATAATGGCACAGAATACTGCAATGTTAATTTTGAAAAGTACTTATCTAATCATGGTGTAATTCATCAGACCTCTACTCCGTATACTCCCCAACAAAATGGCGTAGCAGAGCGAATGAACAGGACTTTAGTTGAACGAGCACGGTGTATGCTGTCCTATGCTAACCTAGAGAAGAAATACTGGGCCGAAGCTCTGGCAACAGCTGCATACATTGTAAATCGTTCCCCGACAAAGTCACTACAAGGTAAAACCCCATATGAAATCTGGAAGGGTATGAAACCTACCTTGTCTCATATGAAAATATTTGGCTCTGAAGCTATGGTGTTTACACCAAAAGAAAAACGTCAAAAATGGGATAAAAAATCTGTAAAAATGATATTCGTGGGCTATTGTGATAATACGAAAGGATATCGTTTTGTGGACCCCAGGTCGCACAAAGTTGTCAAGAGCAGAGATGTTGCTTTCATTGAAAACTGTGACAAGACTGGCAGTGTACCAACTGATTTTGGATCTTATGTTCCAGTAAAAGACAGTCAAGCAGCCACTACCAGTTCTGGTTCACAAGAAAATACAAGCTCGGGCAGTCAGAAAGATAAAATAAACACTGAACAGTTACCCACTTCTACACCTGAGATGCCCAATGAAGACTTTGATACACCAGGTCAAAATGAGGACTCAAGTGAGAATGAAAATGAGGAACTTGATGAAACTTACCATCCTCCTTATCCTATTGAACAAGATCATCACAGCAATATAACATTGAGGCCAAGAGGACCACAAAATAAGCGAAAGGAGGATATAAATGACAAAATGGGATTATTGTGTTTATTTACTGGTGTAACTGACCCACAGACTGTCGAGGAAGCACTGATATCTACTCAAGCCACAGAATGGAAGAGGGCTATGGACGAGGAATACTCTTCCTTGATGAAAAATAAAACATGGATGTTGACTGACTTGCCCCCAGGCAAAAAGGCTCTTCCATATAAGTGGGTGTTTAAAGTCAAAACAGATCAGACTGGAAATGTTATAAGATATAAGGCCAGGCTTGTCATAAAGGGCTACGCACAGAGATGGGGCACAGATTATGAAGAGACTTACTCACCAGTGGTCAGGTATACTACTATACGTTATTTATTTGCCTTAGCAGCTAGATATGGGCTGGCCATAGATCAAATGGATGCTGTATCTGCCTTTTTGCAAGGAGAGATTGATAGAGACATTTACATGCAACAGCCAGAAGAGTACAAGCAAGGAACACAGGTATGCAAGCTACAAAAATCTATTTACGGGCTTAAGCAAGCTAGCAGACTTTGGAACCTGAAACTAAGTTCAGTCCTGCATGAACTGGGAATGACTCAATCTAAAACAGATACTTGCGTTTATTATAATGACAAGAAAAATACTTTTATAGCTACCTGGGTGGATGATCTAATTTTGTTCACTTCTGAAGAAAGTACCAAAAATGTGTTCAAGGAAGAATTAAAAAACATTTTGATATGAAAGATATTGGTCCAGCTAGTCAATGTGTTGGTTTACATATTACTAGAGATGGTGACAAAGTGTTACTAGATCAAGAAAAATACATAAATGAAATATTAGTAAGATTTAGAATGTCAGACTGCAAACCCGTGAAAACGCCATGTGAAACTGGTATAAAATTGGGTGATGAAAACGAGAAAAAAAAAAAAACCATTGACTGTCCATACCAACAGGCTATAGGCTCCTTGCTATATGTGGCTCAAGGTACACGACCTGACCTATCATTTGCAGTTAACACACTGAGCAGATTTAATAGAAATCCTACAGCTGCACATTGGACTGCAGTCAAACGAATCTTCAGGTATCTGCAAGGTACCAAAGGTCTGAAACTGATATACACCAAAGATGGCAATGAGGAAATCACAGGCTACTGTGATGCTGACTGGGCGAGCGATGTACGCGACAGAAAGTCGTGCACAGGTTACATTTTTTTGTTACAGGGTGGTGCCATATCTTGGCGGTCTCAAAAGCAGCAGACTGTGGCACTATCCACTGCTGAGGCGGAATACATGTCAATGTCATCGGCGGCGCAGGAGGCGTTGTGGCTCCAACAACTGCATGCTGAGCTCGGGCAAGACCAGAACAAACCATTCGTCATTTTTAGTGATAACCAAAGTGCAATTAAATTATCTAATAATGATTGTTACTTGCCTAGGTCACGACATATTGACATTCGCTATCATTTTCTGAAAGACCATGTTAACAATTTAAATATAAAGTTTTGTTATATTAAAGGGGAGGAAATGGTTGCTGATAACTTAACTAAGGGCACAACAGTCGAAAAACATCTGAATTGTGTCACAAAGATGGGGTTGCGTCCCTAGGGAGGGTGTTAGTGTAAATAGGAACGCAACCAAATTAGTTTCGTGTTTAGGCGCGCGTGGCGCCACTCTCTCTGTCATCTCTCTGTCATCGTCTTTTTGTAATACACGTTGTTGAATAAAATAAAACCTTTAATTAAAAACATCTTTAATTATTTACCACAACCACGCAGTGTATATTCCTTTAGTGAGTAATGCATATTTTAATTAATTCAATGTACTTATAATGCATTTTATATAAAATAAATAGCTTTCTGCACTTCTCCTCGATATAAACTTTAACTATGCCAAATTTCACGTTCATCCGTTCACGCAATTCTTTTAAAAAGGGATACAAAGTTTTGGCTTCACGTATTAATATTAATATATATGATGATCTCCGTCAATTATGAACCGATTTTAATGATTCTTTTTTTATTTGAATCGGTTATATTCAGAGCCACCTCTGAATATAACCACTCCCATATAAATTTAAAGAAAATATTCAACCCCTAAAGGGGCGAAAAATCGTTTATTTGATTTTCACCCACTTGGTCTCTACGTATTTTCATGAAATTGGAACCGATTTATTATACCCATTAGAAACCAGATATATGTATGAACACTAAAAATGGAAAAATAAAAAACTTTTACAAAAAAAATAAACCGCCTTCTATGTGACAAACTAATAAGGCACTAAGAAGCGAAAAATAACTGAATTATTAAATTAACCAAATTAAATAAAATATATTGATATTCGCGCTACCTGATAATATATTTGAAGTCGATGCCAACCAACATTTCAAATTTGTTGCAGGTAATAAAATATGTATACTATACAGATATACATCATGGGACACGAGAGTGGACCAAAACTTTGTATGTAGATGATATGAATGTAGGTTGGCATTGACTTCAAATATATTATTAGGTAGCGCGAATATCAATATTTTTTATTTAATTGGGTAATTTAATAATTCAGTTATTTTTCGCTTTTTAGTGCCTTATTAGTTTTTCATATCGAAGGCGGTTTATTTTTTTTCTGTGAGAACTTGTGTCAAACATTTTATGATGATCGGTTGAGTAGCTAAAGTGTGGAAGTTTAACAAATAAACAAACTCTTTTTTGCATTTATAATATTAGTTGTTATCACGATAACAGCTTAGAGATTAATCTCTGTAATATAAGAAAATTAAAATGAAAACCTTATATTCAAACAACGTACAAAAACAATAGATAAACAACGGACTATTATAAAATTATGGAAATATAAATATTAATATTCCTACGATTATTCTTATTCAGAGTAATTTTCGAAGTGAAAACTTCTTTAGACGCGTTTAGCGGTATTTTTGGCAGGAAATAAATTTATAATCTCGCGTCATGACATGCTACGTAAGCATGACCGGCTGTATTGCGCTTGCGTCAGACTAGCGACGCGTAGTATAGGGCCTGTGTACTTATATGTTATATTAATATTTTACAGCTCATCACATGTTTCATTGATTAATAGACTTTATAAAAATGTATATAATTATTGCTCCGAGTGTCAATAGATACGAAAACCACACTAATGTTAATAATTTCAATAAATTTCTGAAATCTAAATATTGACACGATAGTTAATATGAAAATTGAAAAGAGAACACATTTATTTCATTGTTTTGAGTCTTCACTTCTATCGGCAGTCCTCGACTTTTTTTTACTATAAAATATACATCCTACCACTATGTTACAAGATAAATAGTATGTGAACCGAGGAAAGGACTAAAGTAATATAGGTTTTAGGGCTTAGATATAACAGTAAAAGAGAAAGGACACGTTTACGTTTATGATTGAAGCCCTCTTAGAGGCGTTTATTGCGGAATCGCAAATGCATTTTTCGTGTACTGAAAAAGTGCGGAAAGTATGCTCGCCCCTGAGGCCTTTTAAACGACTAAAGCCTACATTTATGAACTTTATCAATTACTGCTATATATATTTTTTTAAACACAAAATGAAAAAAAACCTTCAACTCATTCAAAAAGGTTATACCAATTTAAACCAAGATACAAACCATACGCATATGTCCGAAGTGTTGGTAATTAATAACGACTTCACTTGATTTCAATATTTATCTATACTAATATTATAAAGAGGTAAAGTTTGTGACGTTGTGAGTTTGTGACGTTGTAGGGTGTAATCTCAGGAACTACTGGTCCGATATAAAAAACGGTATAAAAACGGTAAAAACGGCAAAAAACGATATAAAACACGCTAAGACCAACAGAAACGGAGCACCAATGAAGAATATTTCAAAATCGGGGTTTTCTTTGCTCTTGAGAGCTTCCGCTGCGTGTTAGCGTTAGCCCAAAGTAACTATTCCACGCGGACGAAGTCGCGGGCAGTGGCTAGTAGTTTATAAATGAGGTGAACAAACACAGTGTAAACACTTTATAATAAAACTTTAGCAACCCAAGATTTGTTAGAAGTATAGTTAGAAGAAGTTTCTTACATCGATCTTCTTTTCTTTCTTTTTGATTATTATAAAGAATTACAAATTTTACAAAATTTAAAGTTTTATATTTAAATAATTTACAAGTGTAACTACGAGAACCCGATCTATACCAGACTGGTCACGGTACGCGTTCCCGGATTTTTTTTCCATTTAAGTGGATGCACATACAACAACTTATCTTTAAGCCGCAAGCACTTCGATCTATTTTATAATAGGTTGTGTATATATGTCATTACATTTAGCTTATGAAACTTTATTACAATAATAATACAGTACCCATCTATAGAGCGTAGATACTAATATTTGAACGATTGTGATGTCTGGAAATAGCGCCTCTCACTGTGCATCCACTAAAAACGAATATAACTACAGTAGTCGATAAGGTAAAAACCTCAATAACTTCAAAAAATAATCTCTTCCCTTCCCCTCAGCGCCTAAAACCTATATTACTTAAAAAACACAACCTATAACTTAAACTAATATTTTCAGTATTAGCCCTCAATTACTTAAAAAAATGTTTCGATGAGCTCTGTAACATAAACTGTCTGCCAATGAGTCATTTCGAACGAATGTACAAAACAAAACGCGTTGTAGATGGTAGAGCCACGCTGAAGCTATTATTACTGGTTTCAGCATAAATGGGTCGGCTCGCCCGGGGTAGTAGCACCCTCTCACAGAAAACCGACGTGAAGTAACAGTGCTTGCATTGTTGCGTTTCGTTCGGTCAGTGAGAGCGCTGGAGGCCCACCTCCCCTCCCCTCCCCCGTTCCCTAAGTCCCCCTCTCTCTCAAGACCGGTTGGCAACGCACTTGCGACTCCCCTGGTGTTGCAAGTGTCTATGGACGGCGGTGATCACTTAACATCAGGTGAACCACCTCTTCGTTTGCCTCCTATGATATAAAAACAAAAAAACAAAAAGTTTCTCGAAATTTATTGGTTGCATGTGTTTACACGTTAAATTCTTAACACAAACAATAAGTATACAATCACCTATTGTTTGTTTGAAATCTCTGAAAGCTGTATTTGAGATGGTTAGGACAGCGGCTTACTTGGATGATTAGTTGTTGATCATTGTCCAGGAAACTATGCTGTGTGATAAAAGTTACATAAGTAAAATGAGTTCACAACGAAAATTAACAGCACTAACATACGCTGATAAATTAATAGCGGTGAAAAGCGGATTAAAAAGGAAAGGTGTTGCGGCTCAGTTTGGAATACACGAAAGTACATTATCACTTACAATTAATAATAGAAACTGAACTCTTGAAGAAACAAGAATCTGGAGAAAGTATTTTATGTAAAAGAAGAAAAATGATGAATTTCCGCGAGGTAACGCCTTCTTCATTCAAATATTTTAACTTACCGACGTTCTACTGTATTTATGTTTTGTAAAAATATATAACATAAAGAGATAAACCAGATCGAGTTTCTTGCCAGTTCCTCTCGATGACTGGGTTGTTTTCCGAACCGGTGGTAGCTTTCACGGTCACAAGCGCCTTCTCAGGACCTTAACTTAATAAAGTATATTTTGATTTGATTACTTCTTCTATTAGAAGGGATCAAACAACAATCTATTATTATTTACTAACTACGCATATACAGTGATATTCCAGCAGACAGCTGCACTCGAAAGACTTCACTTCTATACCCAATTTATTACCATCTTCGGCCGAAATTTAACTAACATCATATGAGATTGTGGTAAAATGCTTACCCAAAGAGCAGGAGTATCCCTTACACGTATGATAATCTAACGGCTTCATCAGTGATTCATCAAGTTATAACGTTTAGAATATTATAATCACAAATGTGAATTTATATGTTACATTTTCCAGCCATAACTACTTAACCGATTGTTGTGAACTTTTGCATATACAGTCAGAAAAAAGAAGTATTATTCCCAAAGGATAGGTTAAATACATATTAATGCTACTGAAACTGAGGGCAGAAGCTAGAACGGAATATTTATATGGAAAATATTTTATACTAGCCATAGCCCGCAACTTCGTCTACGTGGTATTGTTACTTTGGGCTAACGCTAACACGCAGCGGAAGCTCTCAAGGGGACAAAAAATCCCGATTTTGAAACATTCTTCATTGTTGCTCGGCTCCTATCAGTCTTAGCGTAACGATATATAGCCTATAACCTTCGTCGATAAATGAGCTATATAACATTGAAAGAATTTTTCAAATCGGGTCATTAGTTCCTGAGATTACCCCCTACAACGTCACAAATTCACAAACTTTACCTCTTTATACTATTATTATTATTATATATTATATTAGTAATTAGTATAGATAGATAGCTTTTCATGTCTCTAATTATTATTGAGAAGCTCACTAACATCATTAATATTCTCGTACAACGTCGCCACTTATTCAAATACACTGAATTTTATTTATGTTCTACATATTTGTCAACTTGGAGGGAAAATAGATCCACTTAAACTGATTAACAAAGGTACCTACATATTTAAAATTATATAGCATACACCAAACGTTATAATGGCACTGGTATCTGATATAATATGATTACTTATTACATACTTTATTACTTGGAGTTTGTTGAAGAAAGTATTCGCATTAGAAATCAAATCCTCTATCGCACGGATATTAACAAACATTATTGAAAATTATTATTGTTCCACTCAAATCATTGTCGTTTGTGAAATTTTAACTTATTATACACACGTGGATATATTTATAGAAACTAAATAAAAACAGGTAAATTAATTAGATAACAGATTAAAAAAATCTGTTTATATCAGTTTATCAGAAATTTTACATATATTTTTGTTTCTCTTTAAACGCTTGTACCCACACTATCTATAAAGAAACTTTTGCAGAACTTTGAAATTCACAGAGAGAATTAAATATTCTGAAAATTTCAAATTACTATCTCTTCTCAAACGCGTCGATATCATGGCCTGAAGTTGACAAATTTTTAAAGTTTAAAAACTTCAAGTAAAACTTTTTATATAAAATATTAGTTGAGCGATGTCGGTTATGTATATTATATTCTTTTCTATTCTTAAACTTTAGAATATCATCGCGGACGAGTAGGTTATATTGTAGCGAAATATGTAAACTAAAATATATAACTTTTCAATCGTTTTCTTCTGTATGATACAGGAAGTATGTGAACAAAAACAATAATTTAAAAAAAAAACGTATAATAGACATACAATTTTGTCAACAAATATCGAAAAAACAGCATCAATCGTAGTACAGTATTTTGTTGTGTATTGCGCTGGTTCTAAACACAACAAAGTAAAAACTCAAATCACATATACAATTAACAAATGTAAACAGTAAATACTTGTATCAAGTTATGCAATGTAACTTACTTTTTAAAATCTGTATTACACGCATTTGCTGCAATTTCTATTTTTCCAAACTTAATTGGAATAATAAAATATTCACGTATGATATGTGGTTGCGCCGCTTTATGTATGTTTGAAAATTCCCGCATTATGGTTTAAATCACGTCCCTTTGAATTTTGACCAATTAATTGCGATCAGGTCACGCCACCTTTCTAGCCTTGCCCAATCACGCTTCCCTTTAACTATGGCACATGCTAATTCGGTAGT
The DNA here is from genome assembly GCA_036509395.1 of Antheraea yamamai. NCBI lineage: Eukaryota > Metazoa > Arthropoda > Insecta > Lepidoptera > Saturniidae > Antheraea > Antheraea yamamai. Next base: position 27,430 of record AP028444.1, on the reverse strand, counting down.
CGACGTTCGCGCTGTTAGTTTCGATTGCGGCTGCCAGTGTTCGACTGTTGCCGCCGTGTGTTAGTTCGACTGCTATCGTCGTGTAGTTTACGCGGCTCGCACAGTGTCTTGTTGTGTCCGCGCCGAGCCGCGCCGCATGCTAACATTTTGAGTTTTTGCATGGTCGAGTGAGAAATAAACGCATCGCTACATACGTGCCGACATATATTATAAACAATAAGTGTTGTGAGAGAGAAGACCCAGTGGAAAGAAACGAGAAACACCTAGCCGGCTAGCCACGTGGAGACTGCATCGCCGCGAGGTATGTGCCAAGTTTCCTTCCTACCCTAGCCTCCCTAATCGTAACTGATCGCAATAGTTGAATATCAAATATAGCACCCCCGCATATAAAGTCCACTTAAATTGACATAGATACCCCCGCACCCGCAACCTCCGGTGACGTCGACATCGCCGCGGCGTCACCAATATGTGATGTAACACAAATAACAAATACGTTTTCACGAAATTTACACGTGCCTGTACAACCGTGCGTTGAGGTTATGTGATAAAAAGAGACAGGGACAGAGAAAGAGAGAGAGATTTGCGCACCCGGCTGCGCACTCACTTGCTTGTGTACTTATTTGCTTATATAGTCGACGCATTTTAAAGGAAGTCGTTGGGCAATAAATGTCACTGACAGTAGAAATGTGCACGCAATGCAACCCGTTATCAATACTTAGCTACCTGCGCACGCGGGGTCGATGCGTCATCGTGACCTTAATTAGCACTCTGACTACTGATTGGTCGTTAGGAGTAAGGGTTGTTGTTTTTCTATAAATATAAGATTTTTTGTTATGACACTCATTACATTACTTACGCTTCGTTACGCAATAAGCACAGTGGTAAAATTTATTTTCTAACGTGGTTTTGAAGAAATTAAATAGTGACATCAACGCTCAAGCTCGGCTGTAATTCACAAAATTATTCTTATTAATACTTAACATAATTTAGCATATCGATCGTACCTATCCCATTATCGATATGCACCTCTACAATTCTTACGCATATCACTATACCTCTCCATAAGACCTGTAAGCGCGAGCGAGACAGAAAGATAAATATGATTTATGACCCGAAGCCTCAGTTCATAATGCGTTGACTATAGTAGGTTCGATACACACAAAGCATATTCGTTACGTGACGATTTCTACTAAATCGCACTACCCGTAAGCCGCGTTAAGGAACTTCGTGCCAAAAATATTCCTACAAAGTATAAGTGATGGTCAAAAATAATGTAGTAACAAGTTCTACATGTACAACTAGCTTTGCCTGCGGCTTCGCTCGGGTTAATGTAGTCAAAAGGTATTCCTCTGAAACAGTACTTTTTTCCTAGATGAAAGGTACCCTATATCGTTTTGGGTACTCCTGAAAACGTAACAAACTAGTTTTTGGCGGGATTTTGGAACGTTATGTAGTGGTTTTTATATTTTATTCATAATCTTGTTTTATCTGGCTCTATATTTTATTATATTGATGGTGTTTTACGTAATATCGTTTGGTAATTGCGCAATAAGTGAAGTGAATTGGATGAGAATTAATACCCCGGAGCGTGGATTCTTACTTACCACAAAAACTCCCTGGAAAGTTCTAGCAAGACGACCACCATCTTATTAGTTCATTGAAATGATCGCAAGAGACTTGTAATACATTTATGCTTGGTACTCATGTACGTTTCAACAACTCATATATGTATGAATAGTTAGCTTAGGTTAGCTCAGATAGGTCGCTAATTCTGTGGTGTTTTGTTATTATATATTTTGACTTGGCTTGCTCACGGATACGGAACTAGTTTTTACACTCGGATTGGCTTGTTTTTGGATTTTGACGTGGATTTCTTATTTATTGACTTGGCTTTGTTTATCGGACTGTTTTCTTGCTTTCTGTGTTACCTGGCTTGTTGAACGGACTGTTTGTTTTGCCTCTTGGCTTGCTGGTGACCCTGTGGTCTCCAGTAGGCCATGAGTGCCAGGGCAAAGAAGATTACTGCCAAACGGGCGAGCGTGTCGGTCGATTCCGACACGGAGGTGGAGGAGCGTGTCGCCCCCAAAGGGAGCAAATTCCAGCGGGGGACTGCGAGGCGTATCAGCCGTAACGTCGGCGGGGGTCGTGGCATCCTGGGCGAGGCTGACGGCTCATTTGACCGGGCCTTGGCCGGGAGTTTGAGCGGGGCCGAGTCGGAGGCCTCGGCTACGGGCTCGATTGTTGCCTCGGCTGCTGAGTCCAAGGCCGGCTCCAAGGCCGGGTCAGCGGCAAATTCGGAAGTGGAGCCCATCGACGTGGAGGACCTCGATGTCTTCACGTTGAGGGCTCTGGCGGGGGCGCAGGTAACGGCTATCTTCGAGACTGTGAAGAAGTCACGTAACCTGCAGGGCCCCTGTATAAAGGCGCTAAAGGGGGCAGCTAGGACCCTTAAGGAGGTGGTAGAGGCGCTCGCTGACCGCACGGAGTCGGCGGAGGTTAAGAAGCTCCAGAGGGAGACAAAGAACCTCCGCCGCCAGGTCGAGGATCTCAAAGTGGAGATCCTGGCCTGGAAGCAGGAAGCGAGCGCCAAGAAGCAGATGCCTCCGCCTCCAGCACCTGCTATGGCGCCGTCGGAGCACCAGTGGGAGGAGGTGCTCGCTGGGGCCGTGTCGCGCCTCGAGCGGTCTCTCCAGGTGTCGTTCGGCAATATGCTGAACGCACGCCTGGAGAGTCTGGAGAGTCGCCTCCCTCCGGAGGTGCCCGTCCGCCCTCCCTTGGCGGCTGATAGGAGGAAGGGTGGAGCGGGGGCTCCACCTGCAAGACCGGCAGTGCCCCAGAGGCCGGCACTGGTGCCGCTCCAGGCCCCGATCGCCCCTCTGGGGATGAACTGGGCCGAACTGCCGGCCCCTGCGGCGGCGGCTACCGGCTCCAGTTGGGCCGTCGTAGCGGGCCGAAAAAAGAAGGCCACCAAGGCCCCGGTGGCGCCTAAAGCCACAGCCCCGACGGCTCCAGTGGCCCCACCAAAACCAGCGGGGCCGAAGCTGCCGTCCGTCCCCCAGTCGGCTGCGGTCATCCTGACTCTGCAGGATACCGCAGCCGATAAAGGTGTCGGCTATAGGGAGGTCCTAACAAAGGCGCGGGAAGCCGTGACTCTGCCGGACATAGGCGTTGGGGAGGTCCGGGTCCGGCAGACGGCCACGGAAGCACGTAAAATTGAGCTCCCGGGGCAGACGAAGGAAAAGGCCGCCGAACTGGCCCGGGAGCTGAAGGTTGCATTGGCTGGAGTCGCCACGGTCGTCATTCCGACCAAAAAGGCGGACATCCGGATCGTCGGGCTGGACGATTCGGTGTCCGCCGACGAGATCGAGACGGTCGTGGCGGCGAAGGCCGGTTACAGGGCGGCCGACCTAAAGGTCGGAGAAATAAAGAGAAATTGGGGGGGCCTCGGCGCGGTCCACATCACGCTCCCCGCGGCGGCGGCCAGGGAGCTTGTTGAGGCCGGCAAGCTCCTGATAGGGTGGAGCGTCGTCCGCGTCCACCTGCTGGACGAGAAGCCCATGCGTTGCTTTAAATGCATGGGCTTGGGGCACACCCACCCCATGTGCCCCTCCTCGTCCAACAGGGGGGACGGATGTTACCGCTGCGGTGCGGCGGGCCACAAAACGGCCCAATGTAAGGCGGAGGTGGCCCGCTGCGCCGTATGCGCGGACGCGGGGAGGCCCTCGGGGCATGTGATGGGGAGCCGAAGTTGCAGGCCCCCCACCACCAAGGGTAGGGACCTCCCCGCAGCGGGATCAGGTCCGAGGGTTGTAGCCGCCAGGCAGGAGGAAGTTGCAATGGACCAATAATGGATTGGTCCATATGCAATTTCCTCCAGGCGAACCTCAACCACTCCGCCGCTGCACAGGATCTCCTCGTGCAGTCAGTGGCGGAGTGGGGTATCGGGCTCGCGGTCGCCACGGAGCCCTACTTCGTTCCCTCCCAGCCGCAGTGGGCTGGGGACCGGAACGGCTCCGTGGCGATCGTGGCGGGTCGAGGTTCATCCCTGGCGGCAAGAGAAAGAGGGGCCGGGTTCGTGACGGCCGTCTGGGGAGAGTACGCCATTGTGGGGGCGTACTTCTCCCCTAACAAGCCCCTGCGGGAGTTCGAGGCGTACCTCGGCTCCCTGCAGGGAGCTGTCAGACGGCTGTCGCCGCTCCCCGTGGTCCTCATGGGGGATTTAAATGCTAAATCGAGGACCTGGGGAGCGGCAGTCACGGACCTGAGGGGCATGGCCGTTGAGGAGTGGGCAGCCGAGTTGGGGCTGTCCCTCCTCAACCAGGGGAGCATCCCCACGTGCGTGCGATGGAACGGGGCGTCGGTGGTGGACGTCTCGTTCGCCACACCGTCCGTCGCACGCCGTGTCCGGGGGTGGAGAGTGCTGGAGGAGGTGGAGACCTTATCGGACCACCGATATATCAGGTTCGAGGTCTCCACCTCCCAAGCCGGAATTGGCACTCGCCCCCGGAGGGGTGCGAAGTTCCCCTGCTGGGCGATGAGCCGCCTCAACCATGAATTAGCGGAAGAGGCGGCCATCGTCCAGGCCTGGGCCATGCCCCCCCCCCACAGGGGCTGATGTCGACGCGTCCGCAGCCCGCCTCCGTGCCGCCCTCACGGAGGTTTGCGACGCGTCGATGCCGCGGAGCGTACACCGCCCAGACAAACGGGCGGTGTACTGGTGGTCGCCGGAGATCGCTGCTCTCCGAGCGGCCTGCTCCGCGGCCCGGCGGCTGTTCGGGCGCAGTCGCCGGCGCCGGCATAGGGACCCGGAGGTGGAGGCCCGGCTGTATGGCAGCTATAGGGAGTGCAGGAAGACCCTGCAGGCTGCCATCAGCCGGGCGAAACAAGCAGCATGGGAGGAGCTGCTCCAGACGCTGGAGGGGGATCCTTGGGGGCGCCCGTACAGGATTGTACGAATGAAGTTACAATCCTGGGCGCCCCCGGCGACGGAGACCCTCCGGCCGGAGGTGGTAGCGAGGGTCGTGGGAGAACTGTTCCCCGACCCTCCGATGCTACCGGCTCCTCCCATGCCTCCGCCTCGGGAGGCAGTCGAGGAGGTGCTCGACGGTCCTCCCCCTCCGATAACGGAGGAGGAGATGGGGAGGGCTGTTGAGCGCCTCCTCAACCGGCGAAGAGCGCCCGGCCCTGATGGGGTCCCGGGTCGGGTGCTCGGCCTCGCCTTGGGCCAATTAGGGGGGTGGCTTCGGGAGCTGTTTGACCGGTGTCTTTCGGTCGGGCAGTTCCCGAAGCCCTGGAAGCTTGGGCGGCTCTGCCTCATGGCAAAGGCAGGCCGCCCTCCGGACTGCGCGTCCGCGTATCGGCCCCTCGTCCTGCTGGACGACGCCGGGAAGGTGCTGGAGAGGATTATCTCCTCCCGGGTCGTCCAGCACCTAGAGGGCGTGGGGCCGAATCTGGCGGACGCGCAGTATGGCTTCCGGACAGGGCGTTCCACGGTGGACGCCCTGTCCCTCCTTAAGTCGCTGTCTGTGGAGGCGACCTCCCAGGGGGAAAGGGTGTTGGCGGTGTCCCTTGACATCGCCAACGCCTTCAACACCCTGCCACATGGCGTCATACGGGAGGCGCTCCGATATTTCGGAGTGCCCCCGTACCTGCGGCGGGTGTTGGAGGCATACCTCGAGGGTAGGGAGGTCGCCTACGTAGACGGCGACGGGCGTATGGTCCGGCGGGCCACAAGGCGGGGGGTTCCACAGGGGTCGGCCTTGGGGCCGCTCCTGTGGAACATGGGCTACGACTGGGTGCTCCGCGGCGTGCTCCCATACGGGGCACGCCTCATATGTTACGCGGATGACACCCTAGTCGTAGCCCGGGGGGGGGGGGGAGTGGAGGGAGGTGGAGCGCCTGGCCACGATGGCCACAACCCTCGTGGTCAGGCGCATCAGGAGGCTGGGCCTCAGGGTGGCCCTCGAAAAGACCGAGGCCCTACTCTTTCATGGGCCTCGGCGGGGGCCACCACCGGGGGCCCACATTGTGGTGGAGGGCGCCCGGATCAGGGTGGGGACCCAGATGAAATATCTGGGCCTCACCCTGGACGGGCGCTGGCGGTTCGAGCCCCATTTCGCGGGGCTCGGACCGCGAATTGCTGGGGCGGCGGCGGCACTCGGCCGGTTGCTCCCTAATATAGGGGGGCCTGGCGCCGGGTGCCGCCGACTCTACATGGGAGTCGTGCGGGCGATGGCCGCCTACGGGGCACCGGTGTGGGCCGACGCCCTCGGTGCCGCCAACGTGCGCGCGCTGCGTAATGCGCAGCGCACGGTGGCACTGAGGGCGATCCGGGCGTACCGCACGGTGTCCTCGGCGGCGGCCTTTGTGCTCGCCGGCTCCCTGCCCTGGGAGCTGGAGGCAGGAGTTCTCGCCGCCGTGTACGAATTCACGGCGGCGAGGAAACGAAGGGGGGAGCTTCCGGCTCCCAGGGAGGTAGAGGTGGAGAGGCGGCGTCTACGAGGAGACGCCGTCGAAAGATGGAAGCAGGACCTGGCGGACGAGCGGTTCGGGCGGTTCACCGTGGACGCCGTCCGCCCGGTCCTGCGGGAGTGGACAGACAGGGAGTGGGGCTCCCTGACGTTCCGACTGGTGCAGGTACTCACCGGACACGGTTGTTTCGGGTGGTACCTGCACCGGATCGCACGCAGGGAGCCGACCGCCGCCTGTCACGAGTGCGGCGCTGTCGAAGATACCGCGCAGCACACTCTATCTGAGTGTGCTGCGTGGGGGGAGCAGCGCCGCATTCTGGCGGCGGCGGTAGGACCGGACTTATCGCTGCCGAGCGTAGTCTCGGCCATGCTCGGCAGCGAACAGGCGTGGCGAGCGATGTCCTCCTTCTGCGAGGACGTCATCTCGCAGAAGGAGGCGGCGGAGAGGGCCCGCGAGGCAGACCCGCGAAGTGGCCGTCTCCGCCAACGGAGGATTGGCAGGAGGAGGCGGCGCTTTGCCCAACTCCTCCTGCCACCGTAGCCGGACCTGAGGGGATGGGCCGGGGGGCCCATCTTCTCATTGCACAGGTCCGGCGGACGAGGGGGGGCAGCCGGCGTGTACCCGGTCTGTCCCTCTATAGGTAGGAGCCCGGCGGTCACCTTCCGCCGGGTGGACCGTGGGGGCGGCTCTACAAGGTTGATTAGCTTGAACGATCCCTTGCCGCCCCCACACAACGGTCTGTCGGTACACCGTGGGGTTTTAGTCCGTGCGAGTCGGACATAACCCACTCTCTCCCCCGGGAGGGTGGGTATCCATAAGGGATTTCCCCACGTTAAAAAAAAAAAAAAAAAAAAAAAAAGATAGGTCGCTAATTGCATGTATCAGGCAACAGCCCAAGCCGAGGTGTGTCGTGCACCCTTGAGCTAGTTGTCAAATAAAATCGGTTGAGTGCCTTAAGCGCTCGCCTTAGTAGTCCGGTGAAGCTGTTAAGACCGTGCTAGGTCAATAGTGTAGTCAGTTCGAAAAAAAAAACTACTCGATAATGGTGCTTGACAATGGAAGATTTGGTTGCTAAAAATATAATAAAATAAAAAAACGTAACAAACTCATTAATCAGAAAAAATTTTTTTTCGAGGGATAGGTAAGGGAACATACCCAAACCACGTAACCCATATTTGACAACTTTTTAACCCCCTCCCTGCCCTCAGTGGCCATCCGTGGTATATGAAGAGACCCCCTCCCCCTCCAGTTTTCACGTGGTAATTTATAAATAGGATTTTGAGTCATTTTTTGCAAAGAGAAGGTTAAAAATATATATATTTTGCTCATATTTGTCTTTATTAATACATTATACATTAGCCCTACAAAATGTTAGTTTTCCATCAGCTCTGACGTCTTGGTATATGTACGTCACTGTTGCTGGGTGTGAGTTTTAAAAGCAAGAGATATCCTTTAGATAATATTGACTACGTGACGAAAACCTAAACCCCCTCCCTCCTCCCTGTGACCAAGAGTGGTACTTTGAAGACCTCCCTGCCCCCCCTGAAAGGGTCACGGTGTTTGGGTACGTTCCCTAAAATGTAGTTTAATACACACGATGCTTACTTATATCATTTCAATACTATTAAATTAATCGGTAGGCTTCTGTTACTGCCTTTTTTTAATATGCATACGTATATACATGGAAAAAAACAGTAAAACGGTTTGGAATTTAAAAACGTTTTTACGTATTCATTGGAATTTACTTGGACGGCAATTTGCGTTTGACAAATCAAAATGCACTTAGCAGTGTGCACGCTACCTGTACCGTTTCCATTCAAAACGTACTATTATCTTTGGATTAGCATTTAGAATACACAAGAACGAAAAGTTACAAGCATAGTCGAAATGGTATCACCGCAATAAAACGAGCATTTTCTAAAAGTTTTTGTCTCCTTATACGTATTAAACTTTAAACAACCTATCGGAAATTTAAATAAATTGACAATAGCCCATATTATTACGTACTACTTGAGTCCCGCGTATTTACACGTGTTTAATTCAATGATATTATAACTATATAGACACGTCACAAGCGCTTCGATAGCGCCTTGTTAAAACTTGGCTAATTAGCTCATTTTTGACGATTCACCCGTCAATCCATCCGTATCTAAGCAACATATAACTATTTCTTTTTCACCACCGATATTGAGAATATATATGCCATCTTCCACATTTTATCTAAGACAGTGTGGCGTTACAAAATTACTTTACGTATGTGTGCGTTACCGTGCCATTTGTTTGGTCAAAATATCATGTAGGTAACGTATCTTTAGTTATAATATCATTACGTTTAATTTATCAAACACCACCGACAAAAAAGACCGTGGGATGAAACCCACCCGCACTATTTTGTTCTCTGTTAGCGTTTATTTGTCCTGCAGTTTATATAGTAACTGCAATTTCCCGCGGTTGGACACAATGTTGTCTATGCAATCATTATTTTTAACTCTCTATTTTACGAGTATATCTATAAGAATAACTGATCGACAGACGGATTTCCATACAAACTTTTATCCCTTTTTCACCACCTTAGAGGTTGAATTTAGAAAACGCTTTCACGTTCACTAACTGATCATGAATCTTGATATAAGAGAGTGGCTGTGTCGGGTGAGTCACCATGTGTATGATAATAGTAAACCAAATGGTTAAATATAGATTACAAATCCTTATATACTGACTCTACAACGATGGATACGGGAAGATGACATGCCTAAGTGTGCTGCTATTGAAGGTTTTTCATTTGATGTGTTGCCGCAATCCAGTTCAATTACTCATTAAGCAGCCTCATTAGAATGAAAGTAAAATTGTAATTTTATTTTTATAAATTTACCACTATATTATATAATATAAATTTCCGTACGATTTCTCAAACATTTTCCTTCATGCAAACCTTGTCGTGAGAATTACAAACGCAACAATAAAAGAATTAGTGAAACAAGTGCAGTCATTCTGAAGTGATTCAGCAATTGGTTTTTATGTATTTACTAGCGGACCCAGCGGACGTTGTCCTGCCTTGATAAAAAACCTAAAATTCAACCGCAGCGTCACCTACCGGTTCCAATCGTGAATCTAAACCATTCTCAGATCCACTGGAATACGCACACAAAATTTCACCAAAATCGGTCCAGCCGTTTATGAGGAGTTCAGTGACATACACACGTACAGAAGAAATTTATATATAAAGAAAAAGGTTATTGTTTATATTTAAATTTGATGTAAGGAAGGAAAACATCCTGCGAAAACCTGAACCTGAGAGATGTTCTTGTACTAAAATCGTATCTGGGAAAATATAGAACTGTGAATTTCTCGGAGTTTGAAATCGCTAATACGTAGGCCTATGGTTTTGCAGTGAGTTTCGTACAGGCTAGTGATAAATACATAATGACATTTATTATACTTCGAACCAAATGTTGTAAATTTCTACAAATATTTTTATACAATAAAAACGTAAAATATGATTCCAAGTAATTAAAGCAAACGTTTTTGTAACTTCTATAAAAATCTTAAAGATACCCTAAATTATTCGAGAACAACAGAAGAATTCGGAAGTTTCTAGAAAACATAATGAAACTTCCCATTTCCTTTCCGTGCTTACGTAAATAAAAAGGGAAGTACTCAAAGGAAATACCTACGCTGTAAGCGAAAATACTCAACAAAGTTGGTTCACGGAGCACATTCAAGTTCTTTTTAAATAAAAGTTGCCTTTTATCACTGGTTAAAATGTCCATCTCCAAGAGGACTCTTAGTTAGACAAAGAAAATCATGTATCTCATCAGACTTATTAAAGTACCTACAACATTTTGACTTTGATCTAAACAATTTATGAAAATATTTACGTAATACAGTTTTTTATTGTTTGTGTAATAAATATGCAATGTAAATTATCTTTAATTGTTCTTTTTATTTAACCTTAAATTATTAATAACGAAATATATCATACAACACTGAACCCTCCTTTTTTATTTACATTTCATAATGCGCATTATGCAATTGATGTAAATATGGCCTATTCTTCAGGGACATTACTTATTTTTATTGAAAAGTAATCTATATCATTTACTTTATTACTATCATGGTCGACTAGAGAGACGAACTTCTTAGCCTTTCATGGATTCACCGTGCGGGTGCCGGGTCAATCGTGTGGCAGAGGGAGAAACTCAGAGCAGTTCCCAGGACTTGCGACCCAAGTGTAGGTTTAAGGAGGCCCCCTTTGAGATGCGCATCAACGCTCACCTTCACTGCTCGAGTTTCCCGCCCTGCCTAGCCAAATTTGGTAGGAACCTGTTAGTGCAGCCTTTGATACTCGTTCTAAAATAGAACTTACTGCAGTTCTCGACAAGCCAAGGTCCTTCAGAAGGTTGTAGAGAGATTTTACTGGTAATATTACAAGTATCACCTAATAACTCCAATGTTCTGACAAGATGATGGCCCCCTTGTTAGAATTTTCCAAAGAGTTTCCGTCCACTTCACTTATGCACAATAACCGAACTATATTATGTAAAATGCTAGTATTGCAAAATATAGAGTCAAACAACACAAGATTATGAATAATCTATCTATATATATAATAAAAATGAAGTGTCTGTATGTAATATCAAAATAAAAAAAAATATTGATTGGGTATGAAAGTATACACGCCACTGATAACGAGAATGCAATTTTTAAAATTTTTGTCGGTCTGTCTGTCTGCCTGTTTGTTCCGGATAATCTCCGAAATGGCTGGACTGGTTTTAACGGGACTTTCAGTGGCAGATAGCTGACCTTATCGGAAGTAATATACGTTATTCTATTTTAGACTAGCTGTTACCCGCGACTTCGTCCGCATGAAATTTAGCAAAAATATGTTGTTCACTGTAAACACGTGGGTAAGACGTGCGTTATACTGGACTCCAAGAATAAATATAATTGAAATTGATATATCTGTATCTATGTATGTCATTTGAATTATATTGTCTTTTTGGCCATTTTGGCGGCCATTTTGTTTTATTTACCGTGCTTTCGTCTACATAACTCAGTAACCTTAGTAACATATAATAATAGGGTGGTTTTTTTTTTGCGACTATTTTTTTTTCTTTACTCCATTGACGGAATATCGTTCGAACTATTAAATAAAAAATTCCCACCAAAGGACGGCTCTTAATTCCAATTTTAAGTACTCGCTAAATGAATTTAAAGTTTTCTCATTTAATTAACACGTAAAAATAATGTTTTTTGCTTAAAATATTTATAGCTTGGAGACATTTCATCAAAATTCTTTGACCATAGAAAGAAATTGTAGAGGGATCCTTCTTCTTCAAAAGCCCTAGTAGCAAATATTTAATCTTTGATGTATCTGGTCAGTAAAAACTTTTATAGTCGATTTTCACTCAAAAATTGTGGTTTTTCGACTTTTTCTCCAAATCTATTGACTTGACGCCAAAATTGCAAAGGACCTCTTTTGAAGAGAATTTAATTTCCTACAAGATAAGATGACAGCCAAGCTCGAAAAATAAATTGTCTTTGAAAAAGATTTGATTAAAGTTAAGAAAACACCGAATTAATCTATTTTATTGCAATTTTTATTTTTGTATTGGATTTTACAACAGAAAAAAAATTATTTATGGATCAGTAGTATGAAATTAATCTTAATAGTCAGAATAACGATACTTAATATATTTAAACAAAACGCATTAATATTTATTTGAACGTACTTATTGAAAAATTTTTTCTCTCATTTTGAAACTTATTTAATCGACAGTTCTTAATAGATTTGAATCCAACAATACAAAGTAAACATAGAAGAAAGAAAACGAAATTCTCACACACAGTATAGAGTAAACTATAAGCACGAGACTTAACCTTAAAATATTTTTTTTTGTATTGAGAGTTGTGGTAATAAGCAAAGCTTTCCAAATGATAAAACAGAGTGAGAAATTTGGAGGTTAATATGCATTATAATGACGTTTAGCTAATAACATAGAATTATATATTTCAGATGTTAAATATAATAAATAAAATTGATTAGAATGTTCCTAAGATGATTTAAAATTTTAATATTTTAATATTCAAACATAAAATGAAGAATATTATAATTTTTTTCTGCTGTAATGTCAAAAACAAAAATAAAAATTGCAATAAAATAGATTAATTCGGTGTTTTCTTAACTTTAATCAAATCTTTTTCAAAGACAATTTATTTTTCGAGCTTGGCTGTCATCTTATAGGAAATTAAATTCTCTTCAAAAGAGGTCCTTTGCAATTTTGGCGTCAAGTCAATAGATTTGGAGAAAAAGTCGAAAAACCACAATTTTTGAGTGAAAATCGACTATACAATTTTTTACTGACCAGATACATCAAAGATTAAATATTTGCTACTAGGGCTTTTGAAGAAGAAGGATCCCTCTACAATTTCTTTCTATGGTCAAAGAATTTTGATGAAATGTCTCCAAGCTATAAATATTTTAAGCAAAAAACATTATTTTTACGTGTTAATTAAATGAGAAAACTTTAAATTCATTTAGCGAGTACTTAAAATTGGAATTAAGAGCCGTCCTTTGGTGGGAATTTTTTATTTAATAGTTCGAACGATATTCCGTCAATGGAGTAAAGAAAAAAAAAAAGACCACCCTAATATAATAATATTGTATCGAGTTCAATGAGCACTATTTAAATTGTCGAATATTAAAAACTGCTTAGACAGATATAAAGTTTTATATCTTGATTTATATTTATGCAAGATTTCAAGACGTCAGCTCATTTATTGTTAACAATTCAACATTATAATGATTAATAGTAATATTGAAGATAGAAGGGGTCTTTCTAATAAGATATTAGACCATAAATGTATTACTTATTGATAATATGAGCATATTACATCATTATAATAACATCTTTAAGTCATTCTTTCATTAGTTCCGTATACAGTGTAAGTGAGCACTGAGGTAGTTATATAGTAGGTTAAGGTTCCAAATATGTTGCGGATGATAAACCCTATTTGACACACTGTTAGTATTTATATATCTAATGTCTACGTTAATGTGAGGGACGTGCGTGGCGTATTTACAATTAAAAGAGCATTTTTATAATTGTAGATGGTCACACAATGTTATATTTCTTTAATACAATTTAAAAAAACACGCGTGCGATAAAAAAGTTAGTATACTTAAAAGTAGAAAATCGTGGAATAGATTTAAGATGTTTTTTAAATTATACGTGTTCGTAGCCCGACTGTCCGAACAAGTTTTAGTAAGTATTGTTTTTTACATTAGGTGATATGCGATTCATATGATGGGCGATTTGAATATTTTACTAATGTATTATGGTAAGAAGCTTCATAATATTCATTATATGTTTCATTCCAAAAGGTTCACAAACAAAAGAGTGAAATAAACTTGGAATAATACGCACTTCGGTCAATTTAGTTAAAACTTTTGTTAAATGTATGTCGTAAAACCAGAATTGAAAGTTTATATGACCATAATGGACACAAGGTTAAAAAATGTTGCATTATTTCCGAGATATATACATGTCTAATTAAAGTTGAACTCGCATTAATACTGTCGACCATATAAAATATCGGTCAGTTTACTGGTTCATTGCGCGTAGGTCAGGCGCTGTATGGCTACCTTATAAAACATTACTGAAACTTATTTACAACAACAGACAATTCCAAAAATTGTCAATATAACGACCTGTGAAACTTCTGATTAAACCAAAACCGAAGTCCACGCGAACAAAGTCGTGGAAACCAGTTATTATAATTACAAAGTATAAAAACTTATTCATTTTTTTTTGTTAATAAAATTCCTTAAATTTTTTTTTCCCATATTTTCTATTTTTTTTTATTTATTGTAATTATCACTTTTTTTTTTAAATTAATATTCCTATTTTTTATTTCAATCGGAGAAATCAATTTTAGAACAACTTCGCCATTATCGAACCACGAGTCGGAGTCGCGTGCAAAACTAGTTTCTGTTTATACATTGTAAGTACGAGGTGGATTTACAATCATTTCTATTATGGAGTTATCATTATGTTATAAGGCAACATCATAACCAGCAACATTTATATGTATATATACATAACAGTTCAGTGCATGATGGAAGAGAAGCGATTAGCGTGACGCACCTAATTAAAGGCAGTCACATCTAACTGTCCTGAGTCATTGAGTTGCGGGAACTTTGGGAATTAACATACTGTGCGCCGGCTGACTCCTTGCCTTGAGTGCGTCTATCACATTAGGGACCGTGAAATTGCCTGCATTCACAGCGTAATGACATCAGTATCTGTCTACTGGTAAGTGATTAGATAGCGTGTAACGCCTAGCTACATTGACGAACAAATTATCCGAATGGCCCGACTCGACAGTTATTACGATTTAGCAACGTTTCAGTTGTTAGATTTAGCTCAATTTATCTATACATATAACAAGAATGTAGATGTAACGTGACTGTACTTCTTAGATATTTGTAAAAAAAAATCGTTGCTGAAATAAATAATAAAATACACTTCAATCAATTTTAGAAATGTCTGTCTGTTTGTATGAACATAAAGCATATCTTGGAGTAACATTTAGTCTTTGTTTCGTTAAAATCGGTTCGGTCTATCAAAAGTTATTGCAAATTTAATGACGACGTGACTTAAGTGCGGCAGAAAAGTAGATAAGTAACTGGACTTAATACATTCAGATGACTTTATTAATCTTTGTTTTTTACATAAAGTTTCACACAGGCGAAGTCACGGGCACAACTAGTATCGAATATAACTAGACATTTCAAATAAACACAACAGTTGTTAACATTCATCTTTACTAGAAAACATATTATTGTATGCTACAAAACATGTGTCAATAACTACAACATCATTACATAGTATAATATGTATAAAATAAATACATATAAAATAAACGTATATATATAACGTATATATATATATAAATAACGTAATAACATATAAAATAAAGTCCCCTACCGCGTCTGTCTGTCTGTCTGTTCGCGATAAACTCAAAAACTACTGAACGGATTTTCATGCGGTTTTCACCAGTGGATAAAGTATTCAAGAAGAACGTTTTGGTATATAATTTGTCAAGTATTTATTTTTAATTAGGGCGGGACTACGTCTGCCGGGCCCGCTAGTTAAAGAATAATTCAAATGATTTACGCTAACTGAATCACCATTATAAAAAAACAGAACATAACCTGAAGTAAATTACTCAATGTAATAATAAAAAAGACACTACAAAGGGATCAAGTTACACAAAACAATCGTATACTTTATACGTATGGATACGTTTTCTCAGCGAATACAAACACTAAGAAGACTTTATTACGTGATTACGTACACTAAAAACCTCACACAGTCATTGTTCTAGGGGACAAGCAAAACCGAATTTAATTAGAAAACATTATTATCTCAAGCAGCGGTCCGACAACACACGAAACCCTCATTAACGGCGCAGCTGTGAAACTCCGCTTCATTGCTCAAAGCGACCGTGCGGTTTTCAGATACCTACATGCTTAAGCCAAGCTCAAGGTACTAGACTAGACTTAACTCAGGAATACTATCGCGACGGGCCAGACGCCGCTCAACGAAAGAACAGTGCCGGAGTTAGGTCGTAACGATAGCATCTGCCCATTTTACTTTTAAACAAAGATTTATGATTTACCTCCTGCTACAGGCCAGAAATTACCATCCACGTTGTACCTAATTTATTGTTAACTAGCCCTGCCCGCGACTTCGTCCACATAAAACTTGATACAAAGCACTCATTAATAAAGTCATCTGAATGTATAAGGTTTAATAACTATCTACTTATCTCTCGTAATTAAGTCGCGTAGTCATTAAAGGTACTTTTTGATAGATTGAACCGATTTTAATGAAACAAAGACTAAATGTTACTCGAAGATATGCTTTAAAATTTTTATCAGTGATCCGTGTTCAAGCAAACAGATAGACATGTAGACAGGCATTTCTAAAAATGATTGAATTGTATTTTATTACTTATTCTAAAAATCTAAAAAGTAGTAGTAGTAGTAGCAGACATGTTAGATTTGCTGTCTTACTATATGTATAGATACATTGAAATTAAATAAAATAATTATAACGAGCTCATAAACTATTGATGGACATATCTGTATCAACAATTCGTAAAGTTGGATTCTTAGAAAATCCACCAAGATGTGACAAACCTTGTCATTGTAATTTATCATTAATTTATCATGATATTGGATCTTAAAGCTTGATGCGAAAAGAAATGTACAAACGCCGGTATGGGAGTGTACAATCTTTACCAACATGTGTTATAATACTTCTACAAAAAAAACCTCTTCCCTGAAATAATTAGCCAAATACATGCAGCTGTTCTGATGTGATACGCTGACATAAATTTCACAATTGGTTTTCATGTAAATTGATTAAAACATTTTGAAATATACTGTCTGATTGGGGCACAGACCCTTAGTAAGCCAGCACTGCAATTATTATAGAATAGATATTTTTCCATACTATCGACGTGTTTACATTATTTACAAGTCTCTATTCCCCACACTTCAAAGTGTTTGTAAAATATTCAATATAGTTTTTACCGTTTAAAAAAAGAAATACAGATAATAATATGTACATATTAGGACGTGAAGAGAAAACTTTGTAGCTCTTATTATGATCAAAATTTAGTTACTGGACAAGCAACCATTGGTAGAACGACTAGTAATTTGAATTCGCTACATAAAATCGATATTTATCAATATCTGTTATTGCTTTGCTTTTGCGAAATACGTAATCAGCGGGCAGGTTTTTACCATATATATATAGTGTTCGTATTACGCCAGTTATCAAACTGACAATTATGATACTTTTACTAAAGAAAAATTGATACAGTAAACTACTGTTCATTACAATAAGCATATTATATACAACATGCTTCAGTTTTACATAACAAACATGATGAGTTCAACTTTATTTATGTAACAGCTTGTTACAAGTTATTTATCAAATGAAGCAGTACATCCCTGTAAAGTTTGTACACTTAAGAAATACAATATACAGGTAAAGGTATTATCATTTAATGCTTTGAATACTACGCTTCTGTTCACAGTTTCAGCTCACGGAACTCGCGTCTTACGTTTATGACAATGGTATTAAAACAGAAGAACTGTTTCGTAGTAATTTTCATAAGGAAAGTGTAAGGTACCTATTAAACGTATTCTATTAAGCACACCCTTCATGGAATAAAAGGTAGGTGGTACCACGTACCACGCTGAAGCTATAACAAGTTTCAGCATGAATGGGTCCGCTCGCCCGGGGTACTACCACCCGACCCACAGTAACACCGACATGAAGTAACAGTGCTTGCATTGTTGCGTTTCGTTCGGTCAGTGAGAGCGCCGGAGGACCACCTCCCTCCCTCTCTCCATGCCCTCTCCCCCTCCTCCGCCCTTTCCGCCTCCCCCTTTGCCCTCTCCGCCCCCCCCTCTTCCCTCCCTCTGTCCTCCCTCTTCCCCCTCCCCTTCACATTCCCCCTTCCCTCCCCCTTTACTCCTCCCGTCCTCCTCCCTCTGCACTCCCCCTACACATTCCCCCTTGACCTCCCCCTTTACCCCGCCCCCCCCGCTCTCCTCCTTCTGCCCCCCTCTTCCCCGTCCTCTCTTTCCCACCAGGTTGGCAACGCACTTATGACTCCTCTGGTGTTGCTGAAGTCTATGGACGATGGTGATCACTTAAGATCAGGTAACCCACCTGTTCGTTTGCCTCCTATGATATAAATAAGAGAATATTTAAAAAAAAATATTACCTTTTATACGAATACGTTTGAAAGCTTGATAGGATTTTTAAACGTAATAGTAAAATGGTTAATGCATTGTAAAAATAATTATTAAATAAATCAATACACTTTGCCAGTATAATATGAATATTACCATGGTAAATCAATATCTTTACTGAAGTGAACAAGAACAAGAAAATTTCCAAAAAAACTATGTTATAGACATGGTTGTAGTACATTTTCAGTCTACTTTACTCCTTCTTATTATTGTTATTATATTATTCATCGGATTGTTAACTATTACATTATTTATATTTGGAAATAAATTAACATTTATATCATAATAGTTAATAAACAATATTAAATTTCTTAAAGATTAAAAAAAATTTTGGTCTGTTTAAAATCTTAAACTCCGAAACTTTTCAATCTTGGCTTTGAAATCGTTATACAAACCTTACAGTAAAATACACGCGTATGCTTATATACCTTTTATAGGAACACAGACTGAGAGACAGCAATGCTTGACGACACATCTAGTTAGCAATTGATAACTCCAAAGTAAAACTCCAACGTAAAAGGACAATAACCTCTTAAATCCGTCGTAGAAAATGATTATCAACGTGTTTTACACTACACTAGCTGCCCACCCCGGCTTCGTACGACTGTAATAACGAAGAAAATGAGACCAAATCTTCCATATACAGTACGACCACGTAATGAAATAATTTCACTGAGTCACTCACTTTTTCATATGGAGATTTTTTATCAAATATTTTTCACTTTTCCGTACGGTTTTTTAAACATTTCCTTTCATAAAAACTTTGCTTTGCTATTTACACATACATAAAAAAATAACTAGCCAAATAGGTGTATAGGTGTGTAAATCCGTTCTGAAGTAATGCGTGTACCAAAGAGTATAATAAGTAATAAAGGAAGCGCGTACATACATTCGGCGATTGATTTATTTATATAGACTAGTGGGCGCCGAGTGGTCGACATTCGACCATAGTTCATTGAATTTTTAAAGTTTGAATTTTATTAGGGTTCTTTTATGAAAGGGTTATAACCTCTATAATCAAAAGCTTTCATCATGCCTACTCAATTATTTGCCACTTTTTTTTTATTATATAAACATTTAAAAATATCGATGTCTAAATGAAATTTGAAATTAATTATAAATTTGAAACAAATAACTTTACGAAAATAAAGAAATTTATCGCAACAATTTTCAATTAATTTTACACGACACCATGTGCGTGGTATTTCTGGGTGATGTTGAATTAAATATAGTCTGTACTTTTGAAACTGAATTAATTTTTGTTCATAATTCATCATCAACTGTACTAAATATAATTGCTACATCAAGTTGAACTGCGTCATTGTAACCGCGGAGTTGTAAGTCATGGATTAATTTCATGACCAAACAAATTTTCTTATTTTGATTTTATAAAGTATTTTTCGCTCATTTTTTATTGAATCATCATTTGAGTACACCATAAAGAAATACTAAACATTAAAATATTGACATTGACTTTGGAAATATTGCTTTACTCTTATGGCAACATAAAGCAAAGTGACATGAAGTGAAAGCAGTCTGTCACCTAAAAATTTTGACATTCAATAAAACCAAAGAGAATAATAATTACTTCAGTAGTTCCATAAATTTACCAAAGATAAAGAAAAATATAGAATAAAGATTTATCAATAAATATTAATGTATGTTATGAATTTACATATTATATTATTCTCAAATTAACCTACAATTTGACCAGTTGATTTCAAAGAGCATATTGTAAGGCATGCAATGTCAGTCATGTTAAAAATATTTAAAAGGTAATTGGAACGTAAGAAGGATGAAGGATGTTTGAAACATCTTTTTCATTTAATGTGTGTATATGTTGTGTAAAATTCAAGCAGTAGTGTGAGTAATGTATATTTTAATTAATTTAATATGCTTGTAATACATTTTATATTAAAAAAATAGCTTTGTGCACTTCTCTGCCATATAAACTTTAACTATGCTAAATTTCAAGTTCATCCGTTCGCGTAATTTGCTTAGAAAGGGATACAAAGTTTTGGATTAATATATAAGATATCTTATAATATCATTGTTGAATGTAGAATAAAAAAGGGTAATTGGAACGGAAGAGTAAAAAAATACATACAGTCGAGCATAGCAACCTCCTTCGCAACCTTTTTTGAAGTCCGTTATTGACGGATGTCAAAATGTATTTTTTATTTACATGTGTGTATATGTTGTGTAAAATTGAAGCAGTAGTGTGAGTAATGCATATTTTAATTAATTTAATGTACTTTTAATGCATTTTACATAAAATAAATAGCTTTCTGCACTTCTCCTCCATATAAACTTTAACTATGCCAAATTTCACGTTCATCCGTTCACGCAATTCACTTAAAAAGGGGTACAAAATTTTGGCTTCACGTATTAATATATATGATTACTAGCTTTGCCCGCGACTTCATTCACTTGAAACTCTATGTACAAAAAAAACAGTAACTAGTAAGATCATGTGTATGTATTAAGTCCATTCATGTGCTCTTTTCTCGTACTTAACTCGAACCGTCATTCAAGTTACAATAACTTTTGTTATAGTAGACCGATTTTAATGAAACAAAGAATGTTAGTCGAAGATATGCTTTATGATTTTCTATGGTAAGGTTTTATTGTGGACACATTAGTTTAGCAGTGACGCGTATTCATACAAACAGACAAACATTTCTAAAAATGATTTAGATGTATTTTATTACTTACTCCAAGACACCTGCAACATAGTTTATCACAAAAATCTAAACAGTACAGACACGTTACACTTATTATATGTATACGTTGTTTATTGGTCCACGCATCGTGTTCCCATTCGGATAGGTGAAATATAGCACCATTTTACCTTCTTCTTCGCTTCCTTCAGATTCTTTGTACTCTTCTTATCTCTGCTCAAAACTGAGTATTTTCTGTTTTTTTCGGCGACTAATATTTTGCTACATTATAGGTTAAGTTAACATAATACATAGTTCTATGCACATGTTCAAGATATTTTCATGTGACCACCACTTACCCATGTTTAAGATATTTTCTTATGACCTCGTTAGTCCGGTGAAGCTGTACGGACCTTGCCAGGTCAAGAGTGTAGTGAGTTTAAGAAAAAAAAACTTACCACCACCACTTATCATACCGATCCTTATTAAAGTAGAAAGTATTGAAAAAGTAACAAGTCCAGATCCAACCGTGCCGTGTTCGTTAGTCAGTTTTAAAGAATGTTTTAAGTAGATATATGGATAATCTTATATATTATCTGACTGTACGTATTGAATGAGTGACACCCTAACTGCTGGACGGATTGTAATGAATTGTGTCATAGAGGTTCATTATACTTAGCCTGGCAATAAATACTGTTACAATTAAAAATAAACAAAATATTACTTCCGAATTCGGAATCTGTCATTTTTATCACGCTTTTATTAGCTTCACCTGTATGTATGTATGTAACCGACCCCTTTGAGCTCGATTTTGTCCTACTTTGAACGATTAGATTTAATTCAAACTTTGCACACCTGTCAACGGTCGATGACAATGCAATAATCCGAAAAAAAAAGTTAAAAAAAATTAACTAAAAAATGAAAAATAAAGAATAGTTTACAAAAACTAAAAAAACACGCTTTCATAAAAAATACAACTAAAAAACAGAAAATAAAATTTAATAAATTTGGATTAAGAATAGTGTAAATTAGAAATAAATGTATATTTTTGTAATCATTTAATTCAAACTTTGCACACCTGTGACGCATCGCATGTTAATATCAGCAACTTCAGATATCAGTATTTTTATCATTTTTTTGTCATTTTTTACAAAAATATACATTTATTTCTAATTTACACTATTCTTAATCCAAATTAATTAAATTTTATTTTCTGTTTTTTAGTTGGATTTTTTATGAAAGCGTGTTTTTTAGTTTTTTTAAACTATTATTTTGCGATATTAAAATGGAGTGGGGTGATAAAGAGAACCGAATCGCTGTGATTGCATTACACAAAGTAGGTATGGAGCCAAATGCAATATTTAAAACTCTCGATACGCTTGGTATTAGTAAAATGTTTGTGTACCGGGCTATTAATAGGTACAATGAGACCTCCTCTGTTTGTGACAGAAAATGATCTGGCCGTCCACGTAGTGTTCGTATGAAAAAGCTGGTCAAAGTAAGGGAAAGAATTCGAAGAAATCCTGTCCGAAAGCAAAAGATTTTATCTCGGGAGATGAAGATAGCACCTAAAACCATGTCGCGTATTTTAAAAGATGACTTAGGACTTGCTGCCTATAATTGATGTACTGGTCATTTCTTAACTGATAATTTAAAAAAGAATAGGGTGGTTAAATCGAAACAACTACTGAAGCGGTACGCAAAGGGAGGTCACAGAAAAATTTTGTTTACGGATGAGAAAATTTTTACAATTTAGCAACATTTTAACAAACAAAATGACCGTATTTATACACAAAGCTCTAAGGATGCTTCCCAATTAATTGAGAGAGTGCAACTTGGGCACTATCCGACTTCAGTCATGGTTTGGCGGTGGTATTAGCTATGAAGGAGTGACTGAGCCATACTTTTGTGAGAAAGGTATCAAAACATCGGCACAAGTGTATCAAGATACCATTCTTGAGAAGGTAGTGAAGCCCCTTAACAACACCATGTTCAATAACCAAGAACGGTCTTTCCAGCAAGACTCGGCGCCGGGTCATAAAGCTCGGTCTACGCAGTCTTGGTTGGAAACGAACGTCCGAGCTGAAGACTGGCCGTCGTCTAGTTCCGATCTTAATCCGCTGGAACACAATTTATAGTCAGTTTTAGAGAGTACGGATTGCTCTAAACGCCATAATAATTTGGAGTCCCAAAACAATCCGTACGATTGGCAGTGAAGGATTTTCCCATGGAAAGAGTGCGTGCTTCTATTGATAACTGGCCTCAACGTTTAAAGGACTGTATTGCAGCCAATGGAGACCACTTCAAATAAGCGTTTTATATTTTATATTGTTTTATATTTATGTATTAAACTAACACACTGTAAAAGTAATAAATGTTTTTTCCAATAGAAATTTTTTTTTTTCTTTGTTTCAGTATTTATGGCAAGACTAGGTATAGTGGAATGAATTTATAATCATATAAAACCAAGATAACTCTCAGTGAAGCGAAAGGACGGGCACAACACTGTGATAAGGAAAATAAATTACTATTTATATTTTATCATTGAAGACAGCCTGTGATCATAAATACCTAAACATAAATTATCAATTTACATTTCGAAACCAAACAGTCGGCCTACCTATTCATCATTAAGATTTATTATCCTTTATCAGTCGGTCTTGTTTAATTAATGGAGATAAGAATATTTCGTCGGGCCAATCCGTAGATACCTACCGGTCAGATCTCATCCGGTGACATTCGTGACACAATTCAGAGCTCGGTACGCAAACCCTTGTCGCTTAAAATAATTATTATTTAATGAGCGGATAATTGGAAGGGCAGTGCATTTCTGTATCCCATCCTGTATAAATAAATAAGAGCGTGACTAGAAATAAACCGGCGCGGCGTGAAATTTTAATCAGTCTTATTATATTGCGTGACGTAGGTCTTATCGCTGTTGATTTCAGAATTCAATTTAAATATATAACGCACGCTTCCCTTTAAAAACGTACTTCGCTGTTTCAGATAATAACAGAAGAAGAAGAGAAGAAAATTGGTCGCAAGAAATTAAATCAGATTCTAATGAAGACTGTTATTTTAACATTAAAACCGCGTGATATTTTTAATTTTTAAAAGACCTTCAATGTGCGTTAGTATTAGTGCTAACTATATCTTGAGATTAACGTCCCCAAACAACAATTATAACAAAAATATTGTTGGAAATAAATGAAAATGTCGGATAGTTATACTGCGACGGCCTAAGGAGCGGCGCTCGCAGTGTTCACTCAGTGGTCCGGTGAAGCTGTTAAGATCTTGCCGGGTGAATAGCGTGTCAGATCGAGAAAAAAAAAGTGTTCACTCACCGTTTCGGTGGTCGTCGTAGAGCGCAGTAGCTCTGTTGGAACTCGTGTCGGTTATTTAAAAAGTGATTAATTGTTAGAATGTATTCTTAAGTTTATATCTAAATTGGCCAGTTCTCTTTTTTTAGTAATTAATAATTGTTTCTATTTCTAACAATATATATTATGATCTAAGAAATGAATGTACCCGAAATACTTATATCGAGGTCGGCTCCACTATACAGCGAAGGTAGCGGCCGTTCCGAGTGCCACGACCCAGGGGCTATTCAGTGATACAGAAAAAGAAATATAAAATATTATTTTCGCTTTCATTATTTTGTTTGCGAGCGTTAATCGATCCGACATTGATGCTTACAGGCACAACTAGTAGAATACATATTACAGGAAAATAAGAGTTCCATAATTTAATCTCACTTCAACCTCCAACACTCCAACCATCAGAAATTTACCTACGGTTACGGGGTTTATATACATGCACTATACGAGGGAGCAGAGAGTATATGTAATTCCTATATTCCTTGGCCACTCGAGAGCCACCAAAAATACCTACTAGAAACGTTCCTAAGCGACCTTAGAATGTACTACCAAATTTGACAAAGTAGAAATAAGTGCAGGCTGTTGAGATAAGCGTTGATACTCATCGACAGGGACCCCTTAATTCCTTACTTGGGTTACGTTGACCAAGGCTCCTGGCCCTGTAATACTATGTGCCCAGACCACACACGATGAACACATGAATAATAAGATATTCTAATGATATTTGAAGTATGAAAAACTATATCAGATATTTAAAAATATCGACTATGTATTACCAACTCTATGACACTAGAAACACTATTGATCTAGAATAAAGCGCGATTGGTTAGTCGCTAACAATATTTTTACAGGATTGTCACTAATTGATTCTCGTCCTAAATTAATTAAAAAATAGGTGCTTAATATTTGACCTAATTATCTAGAGAAAAATAAAACTGATATACGCTCAACATCAGGTAATTTACGCAAAAACAAACTGGATTAATAAATACGAAAGCAATGAATCACACTGTGCCGCAAACCGCACCTCGTCATGCGCCCCGCTTCTCTTTGTTCGAGTGTGTAGCATTCGGACGATATGCAGTTACGTAATGATTAACCTTGAGAAGCGCCTCTTTAATTTTATTTATGGAACCTAAGTGTGCTTTTTTATGTTTAAAAGTATCGTTCCCATACGCTTAAAAGTTTTAGAACAAACTTTAACTAAAGCTTTGTTTGTTTATTAGTATTTGTTTTGATATTATTAACTTACTAGCGGGCCCGGCAGACGTTGTCCCGCCCTAATTATAAAACAATCCTTGACAAATTATATACAAAAATGTTCCTCATGAATCACTTTACGCACTGGTGAAAACCGCATAAAGATCCGTTCAGTAGTTTTTTAGTTTATCGCGAACAGACAGACGGACAGACGCGGCAGGGGACTTTGTTTTATACTATGTAATGATATGTTAAATGTGACTATGAACTACTACAGGATTTAAGGGTGTCGCCCTTTAAATATTCACCTAATTATACACTCTATATTTTAAATAATGATAAAACGCATATATCTAAAACAATGTCTGACTGATTGACATACCGACGTAAAGTACAAACTGTACAAAAAACAAACAGAGCCGAGAAAATTTCCATACCTGTTACACCATAGGTGAGCACTAAGGAAGGATTTTGGGTTTGACCATTAGGTGGTGAAAAAGAAGATGAAACTTTCTATGGAAATCCGCCATTTTTCTGTCATTTACTTATTTTTATACATGTATATTTTTTATGTCATAGCAGGCAAACGAACAGATGGGTCACCTGATGTTAAGTGATCACCACCGTCCATAGACACTAACAACACTAGGGGGGTCGAAAGTGCATTGCCAGCCTGTGTTTGGGGGAAAGGGAAGGAGGGAAGGGGGAGAGGAAAGGAGAGGGGAGGGGAGGAGAGGTGGGCCTCCGGCGCTCTCACTGACCGAACGAAACGCAACAATGCTAGCTCTGTTACGTGAGAGGGTGGTACTACCCCGAGCGAGCCGACCCATTCATGCTGAAATCAGTAATAGCTTCAGCGTGGCTCTACCACCTACTAAATATCTATACATATTATAAGAATGTAAATCTAACGTGTCTGTACTTTTTAGATTTTTGTGAAAAAAAATGTTACATGCGTCTCGGAATAATTAATAAAATACATTTCAATCATTTTTAGAAGTGTCTGTCTGTCTGTCTGTTCGCATGAACACGCGTCACTGCTAAAGTACTGCATTCACGATAAAACCTCACAGGAAAATCATGAAGTATATCCTCGAGTAACATTTAATCTTGGTTTCATTAAAATTGGTTCACTATATCAGAAGTTTTTGTAATTTTAATGACGACGCGACTTAATTACGAGAGAAAAGTAAATGGACATAATAATAGGACTTTACCTATGAAATTGCCGTTCTGCAGTACTGGCCATTTCAAATCAAAATCATTTTTGTTTGGCTAAGAATTCTAATTTCAAATTAATTTTATTTTAAAAACATGGAATTCTTTTTCCAAAAGTAGTCATTTGTTTATTGATTAGTGTTACATTTTCATCGAATTTCAATCTTTTTTGTCATCATGGATACGTTAAAAATTCGAGTAATTATGGAATATGAGTACCGTCGTGGCAGTAACGCGGCACAAGCGGCACGCAACATCAACGACGTTAACGGAGCTAACACTACAAACCAACGCACCACCTGTTATTGGTTTGCTCGCTTCCGTTCTGGGAATTTCGACCTGAAAAATTAACCTCGCGGTCGTCCGAAGACTTTGGTCAACAATGGCGAATTAAAGGCGATTGTGGAAGCTGATGATACTCAATCTACGACTGAATTAGCAGCAGCTTTCGACGTTAGCGTCAAAACAATATTGGTCCATTTGCGTCAAATTGGCAAGGTAAAAAAGCTAGACAAATGGGTGCCCCACGAACTCAATGATCGCCAGCGCGAAGTACGCGTCGAGACGTGCCTTGCACTGCTCAACAGACACACAAATGAAGGAATTTTGAACCGCATTGTTACCTGCGATGAAAAATGGATTCTGTTTGATAACCGCAAGCGCTCAGC
>AP028443.1:15780653-15859155 GCA_036509395.1 Antheraea yamamai | reverse complement strand
GAGAGAGTGGGTTATGTCCGACTCACACGGACTAAAATCCCACGGTGTACCGACAGACCACTTTTTTAAACTTGCCTTTGATATCGTATAAAAGTGAGCTATTTACTTTTTAATATTTCCCGAACTAACATACGGTCTGGACCTCTTGGAACTTCGCAGAGACATCTAGTTTCCATGTATATTCTACCGTATTTATAATTGGGAGTATTTTGTAAGGAACCTTTTAATATAAGGTACTCATAGTTGTCACAAAATCGTACTTTTAACCACAATCATATCTGACGCTAAATGACGGGTCTAAGATGATAAACACGCTAAGCCTAGAAGGGACTGGCTCTCAAGTGCAGCTGCTGCAACACACCAACAGATGCTTTGCGACAGATTTTGTGTTTGAGCGTGGTAGCTAGTCAGGCGGACTTAAAAAAGCCTTACCACCATGTTATCATTTCATCACGATGTTTTCCTTCACCGTAAGATCAGACTCAGTTGCTAGAATTCGAAGCCATGTCCACAGACGCGGTGTCTGAAGACACTATCAAATAAGCCATCATTGTTTCAAATCAAAATCAAATCAAAACCAAATTAGTTTATTCAATTTAGGCACGGAGACGGCGTTATGAACGTTAAAGCTACCACCTGTTACGAAAATAACCCAGTCATCGAGAAGAACCGGCAAGAAACTTGGTCTGGTTTATCTTTTCATTATATATATTCTTAGAAAACAATGATAGTTTTACATGCGTTTGTAGTAGATGCACAGAGGTCAGAGAGGGGCGTCATTTCCAGACGTCACGTTCGTTCAAATATTGATCCACCCCTTAGACATTAAAAACCGCTTGACATGGTGCTTGAACTCACTATGTGGCAAATCGGTAAATGTGTTTTAGGCCTTTGTTATAAGACCGAACACTGTTGTCTAAAAAACTGTTATTGGTCTTAGTGAGCCTGAAACATGGAATAAACAATTTGTTATTGTTTCTTGTATTTAAATTACGTAGGTCTTTTACTAAAACCAACTTGTCTAAGTTTTTGCGGATATACATGATATTGTCAACAATATAAATAAATTTAGATAAAAATGTCCTCGAAAAGGTAACTGAAAACATGGTTATCATACATAGGTTTGTTGGCGAACGAGAAAATACATTGTATTTCGTCGAAATAAATTCCTAGCAATTTAACATCGCCTCCATGTTGGATGAGGATAAAGGAGATGTAGCGTCGGTTCTATTCCCGATTGATACATAGATAGACGTATTAATGAAATTCCTTTTTTTATTATTCTTACAATTTACTTTCTTTTTTCTTTATTGTATAAATTTTTTATTAAATATAATTTTTAAATTAATTTTTTAAATTGTAAGTAATCATCATAAGTGACTTTCGAAGCAATGACGGCTTAGTTAATAGCGTGTAGGGACACCGCGTCAAAGGACGTATTTTCGAATCCTTGCAACTGTGAACTCGGTGAAGTTAAGGAAGACATCGTAACGAAACCATAGCAACGTGGTTGGGTTTTTTTAAGTCCGCCTGGTTAAGACCGTATGCCTTTCTTTAGTTAATACTTTCAAATTGGGCCTTAATTGATGCAATACAGGACTGAAAATTGATTAAAATTATTTTATGAATATCGCGTTAAGATTTTTAATTTGATTTATCTATAAGATAATGGCAATGTTATTGAAATATACCAGGTGAAAGGTAAAACGCTTACAGTATTCTATATATACTTCGTGGTAATATCAAAACAAATACTAATAAACAACCAAGAAAACCTAAATTAAAGTTTGTTCTAAGACTTACAAAAGTATAAGCACAATCTTAATAAGCCTAGGTGCAATGACCGGTGTCAAAAGCTACAATGCGCGACCCGGAGTTAATAACTTTCGATAATAAAACGGACAATAAACCCTTTTGTTTTATTACTGACGTTCCGACGTTCCTTTTCAAGTGAAAGTGAAATCACCCGATGGTCATTGATACTGTGCTTTAACATAGACGCGTAAAGGATTGTGTATAATTTTTGTATTTTTCTAGATAATTAAGTCGAATATTAAGCACCTATTTTAATTGATTTAGAACAAGAATCGAGTATAGAGTGGTCTCCATAAATATTGCTACTGTCGAAACATTCACCTGTATATGTTACAATATGTTACTTCTGGTTTTTTCTATGTTCTCTATTTGAAACAATCATTTACTGTATTTATTAATTATTTTAAGGTGAAAAGTGATCTTGCAGCTAATAAAAGAACAACTATAGAAGTAATACGGTAATTTAAAAGTGCACACATAAAACTATATAACTAGATGAAATGAGTTGGTAGGATTATAAAAAAAAACCTGGTGATAACTTTGTTAAGTTTGAGAGACTCTGTGTGAAAGTGCTCTATATCAAAGATTTTCGAGACGCTGTTAATTTGGTTGTTAGCTCTAATTGTAAATGAGTTTTCTTGATAATTTCACTACAGTTATATTTAGAGGATATTTATTATGGAACTTGTAGAAGGCACTTGTAAAATGAATGTTACTTAGTTTTTCCGCGTAATCTACTGTACCGATAAAACAAAGTTGATTGTCCAGATGTCCTCTCAAAAATTTCTTTAAGGGCTTCCGTCTTGGATATATGTGCCTCATTCAGGTACCAACTATAAAAATAATAGTTATATTTTGCAAACGAGTTGTAATTATAATAATCAAATCAAAAATACTTTATTCAGTTTAGGCCCTAATAAGGCGCTTATGGACGTCAAAACTACCACCGGTTCGGAAAACAACCCAGTCATCGAGAAGAACCGGCAAGAAATTTTCTTTGTACTTCTTTTTAACATATATATATTTCGAATACATTATACGTTACAATACCGTTTTTAGGGGATGCACAGAGAGGAGTCAATTCCAGACGTCACCATCGTTCACGTATTGATCCACTCTATAATAGCCTTTCGACACTAAAACCCGCTTGACATGGTGCTTAAATTTACAGTCCGGCAAATCGGTAATATGTTTTGGGACTTTATTGTAAAACCTAACACTATTACCTAAGAAACTATTACTAGTTTTGCTAAGTCTGAAACATGGGACGGCCAGTTTGTTACAGTGTCTAGTATTTAGATGATGCCGGTCCTTTACAAAATACAGGTTTTCAAAGTTTTTACGAACATACATTAAATTATCAAGAATAATATAATAAACTTAGTAGAGAATGTAATCTAGATCTTTTAAATACTCCAAATAATGCAGCAAAACAAGCGATCGTCAAATCATTATTTGACACGTGTGCCTAATATGTGACTTTTCACTGCGCTTTATTATTATTCTTCATTTTTTTTTTTTTTTTTTTATCGTAACTCAGCAAAGTGACTGTACTGTGCCTGATGGTGAGCACAGTATAATCCAAAAACAACGGCGACTACCGAGAGACACGCTATCCCTCATCCCTCACCGGTCGCCGCTGTCATGCCGGCTTGCATAAATGTCTCTTCACGTTACGCTTGAAGGACCCCATATTATAGGAACGAGGGAACACACTGGCCGGGAGATTGTTCCATAGCTTCACGGTACGGCAGAGATAAGAAGTTGCGAACTTTTTAGTTCATGCCCAGATAGGATTTACCGTAAAACTATGGCTCCGAAGCCCAGCGCGCGTGGTTCGGGTATGAAAAGGAGAGGAAGGGATTAAATTAAATAGCTCATTCTTCAGCACTTAATATATACTTGTAACCATTTCATTGTCTATTAGTGAATATTGTTAATTAGCACTAAGTTGATTATTGTATTTTAAATTATGTATTAGAAGCTGTTGATATTCCTTCGAATAAATAATAGTGATACACCATTAGTTATGATTTTTATTTATTGTTTACGTAAATTATTGCAATAGAAAGTATCGGTAGTAATTCTGTGTTGATCTAGTTTACTTTTAATTACATAACTCGTTTCATATATATAATGTAACATAATCTATTAATATGAAATATAATAACTTAGTTTATATCTACTTTCCTCTAAATTGTGCAACGAATTCTGATACGGTTTTCACTATTATTTATACAATATTTCCCAGAAGCTTTATTTAATTTATATGAAGAAAACAAAAGTCGATGTATTCTATTTTTTTTTTTTTCGAACTGGCTACGTTATTGACCTAGCAAGGTCTTAACAGCTTCACCGGACTACTATCGATGTATTCTACTAAATTTGTAAAGAATTTAACGACGTTTACTTTGGAAATGTTGTTATTAAACTTATGAAATATACCTACGATATTATACATGTTTAAAATGCCTACATAAAGTTCCGTAATGCTATACCAGTATGTCTATTTCCTAAAAACAACTAACAGTAACCATTTTCACCTTTTACATATTATTTAAAAAAATGTTCGATTATTTGCTACGTTATTTTGACCGAAGTAACATTAATTCTTACACAATTAAATACATTAGTTAAATTAGACATCTATTTACATTAAATTGTCGTTTACAGTACCTATATCATTTCAGTTAATGTCCTAGAACAGGGATGCCCAAACATGATCTGTTGGCGATCCACCTTAATATTGTTAGAGTACGATCGAACGACTTTGAAACCTGCAAGTATGTATGCAGGATTCTCGTCTAGGTAGGTGTAGGTAACTACCGCTAATAACGATAAAAAAAAAGCGACGAGGACTTATTCTGGTCTAATTATCTATCAAGTATATTGTACTTGTTTATTTAGCACTTTTTGTTTTAGTTACGTACGTACTAAAACTACAGTGAATATTTCTATATCGGCAATTTTTTTGAGCGTCCTTGTCGCAGAAGATATCAAAAATTAAAGGTTATCTATGCCTAAGAAAAAACAGCTACTTGTATGGTGAAATCTATGCAGCTTTTTTGTCTTTAATGAACTGTAAATATCAAATCACTAAAGAATGAATCTAAATCGTTCAGATAAACATAACCAAATTATAACAAAGAATATATAGTAAAGAGAAGCAGTGAAAGAAAATTTTGAATATAAAAATGACTCAAATTCAATCTCCGATAGTGAAATCAAAAGTAAAGTTGAAACAGAATCTATGTCAGAATAGTCAGTGTAATTTATGTACCTAATAGTTTTTAATTTTTTGGTTTGAACTGTAAGTCAGTTTTCCTTTTTCATGTAACAAATGGCTACAAAAAATTTATATTTCCAAAAATTATTCATTTATATTGGTTCTTTAATTGTAGTTAACTAAAAAGATATTGGACAAAAACAGGGATTGTATATAACTATACTCGTACATATTCAGCTTCAATTGTGCTTTGATATCGTAAGATCTGTCTGCCACTACGAATCTCATGTGAGTTCGTGCTCTTTTCTTCACACTCCCCACCTCCCCGCGCATACCTACGGCGCGATACATAGGTCGCAGCCAGACTACATTGTATCTGTGCGAAGCAAGAACAGAACTCCCTTATTAACATTCTCTTAACAGCAATTTAATCCCTTCCTTTCCTTTTTATAACCGGACCACGCGCGCTGGGCTTCGGAGCCATAGTTTTACGGTAAATCCTATCTGGGCACGAACTAAAAAGTTCGCAACATCCTATCTTTGCCGTATCGTGAAGCTGTGGAACAATCTCCCGGCCAGTGTGCTCCCTCCTTTCTATAACATGGGGTTCTTCAAGCGTAACGTGAAGAGATATTTACGTAGGCCGGCATGATAGCGGCGACCGGCGAGGGATGGCATATTTCTCGGTAGTCGCCATTGTTTTTAGATTGTACTGTGCTCACCATCAGGCACCGTGCTGTCACTTTGCTGAGCCACAAAAAGAAAAAAAAAAGAACGCTAGTGTACGTACTATAACGTGGTAACAGGATACATATATTAAAAATTAGGCAAGGCACTTTACCAAATAACGAAGTAAGTTTTCATTTTAAGAACTCAATACTAATCTGTTGAATTAAAAACTTATTTTAACAATTAATCACAGTCGAAACTTTCTTCTTAATTGTTATCTTGTAAAGTGGAGTTTGTTCCGAAGGTCCGATAAAGAGCTTTGTTTAAGAAAACTTCGAACGTTTAATTAACCCTTTAAGAGTCGTTAACTGGGGATTTTATTTAGCGGCGATTAAAAGTTACTGCGATAGAAGGTGTTAATGAATGTTGGTCGAACAATAGTATTTATTTTTTACTCGCTGTGCCCGCGGCTTCGTCCGCGTCGAACCTTATGTAAAAAACAGTGACCAGTGTGTCGAGACAATATGGTTGAGAAACACTGGTTTAAAGCAGATAATAAATACAGTAAGAATCTAGACAGTTTTTGGCGGGATTTTGGTCTGTCATGTAGTGGATTTTATATTTTATTCATGATCTTGTGTTACTTGACTCTATATTGTGTAAAATTGGTGGCGTTTTATGTAATATAGTTTGTTTATTGTGCATAAGTGAAGTGAATGGAAAATAATACCACGGACCATGAATTCTGAGATGCCACAAAAACTCCATGGCAAGTTCTAACAAGATGGCCACCATCTTGTTAGTTCATTGTAATTATATCAAGAACTTGTAATATTGATACTCATTTGACAATGGCAGTAATAGTCTACTAGAAGACTGGTTGCCAAAAATAAAGATAAAAAAAAAGAATCTAAACATATTAAATTGTAATTTAATCATTTATTTTGAGATTTCTAGGAATTGAATCCTAATTATTGGCTCATTAAAACTTAGTAAATAAGGAAATGTTGTATATCGGTTTACTCGGAGTACAAATTGTATTGTTACATCTATATTTATTTCATCCAGTATACGTATAGTTTGTACTTTGTAACATTGCCTTTACAAATGAAAAAAAAACATTGCGTGTATTTATGTATGTACACGCGGAGAAAGTGTAACTTCTTTGGCTTATATGTATTAAATTGTGTATATACGAGAATACTCATAAAGTATACTATACGAAGTTCCGTAGTATAAATACTTAACAATACATTTACTCATTTTTGTATACTACTAGACCCAGATAGACGCTTATGCATACTTATATATATACATACTAGCGGGTACGGCAGACCTTGTCCCGCCCTGATTATAAAAAAATCCTTGATAAATTATATACCAAAACGTTCCTCGTGAATCACTTTATCCACTGGTGAAAACCGCATTGAGATCCGCTCAGTAGTTTTTGAGTTTATCGCGAACAGACAGACAGAGAGACGCGGTAGGGGACTTTGTTTTATACTATGTAATGAAATACATACCTACCTTACACGTAACGCGTGACGAAAATTCTCCCTTATCGTGCCATAATTAGTTTCGTTTCAATAAATGAGGTAGTGATATAAGTCTTCAGTATTTTTATTCTCTACTTTACTCTGTCCTAGACATCACGTTCAGAAACTTTACTCTAAATTCTTTAACACTACACCAATCCAATTTCCTTTGAGCATACCTTTGTTTTTAAGCGAAGCCTTTAAGCCTCTGCCTTCAGCGAAGGCGCTTATGAGCATCAAAACTATCAACGGTTAGGACAGACAACCCACTCATCGTAAAGAACCGGCAAGAAATTCGACCCGGTTTATCTTTTCCTCGGACATATTATTACAAACATTATATATAATACTAGCCTCTGCCCGCGACTTCGTCCGCGTGGAATAGTTACTTTGGGCTAACGCTAACACGTTCAAGAGGAAAAAAATCCCGATTTTGAAATAGTCTTAATTAGTGGTCCGCTCCTATTGGTCTTAGCGTGATGATATATAGCCTATAATCTTCCTTGATAAATGAGCTATATAACACTGAAAGAATTTTTCAAATCGGACCATGTAGTTCCTGAGATTACCCTCTACAACGTCACAAACTGACAAACTTTACCTCTTTATAATATTAGTATAGACTAGCGGACCCGGCCGACGTCCCACTCTGATTGTAAAAAAAATCCTTGACAAATTATATACCAAAACCTTCCTCATGAACCACTTTATCTACTATTGAAAACCGCATGAAAATCTGTTCATTCGCTTTTTAGTTTATCGCAAACAGACAGACAGACGCGGTAGGGGACTTTGTTTTATACCATAAAATGATTTCACTAGCGGACCCGGTGGACATTCTACTACTCTGATAATAAAAAAAATCCTAGAATGAAAATCAAATCCAAAAATATTTAATTCAATTTAGGCCCTAAGAAAGGGTTTATGCATGTCAAAGCTACCACCGGTTCGGACATACAACCCACTCATCGAGAAGAACTGGCTAGAAACTCGAACTAGATTATCTTTTCGTAATACATATTTCCACTAACATAGATAGTTACATCCGTTTTTGGCAGATGCACAAATAGGGGCGTCATTTCCAAACGTCGCCATCGTTGACATATTGATCCACCGTATCGGTCCTTTAGACCCACTTGACATGGTGCTTGAACTTACTATCCGATTCCCGGATAATTTGACCCGGAAAGAACAGTTACACCAAATTCTTTACATAATCTCGTGGTCTTCTCTCCACTTGAACTTTAGACTGCCTCGTATAGATACGTTGTCTATTTTATCGGACCGAATTAGAGTTAGTTAGAGACAGATCATCCGAAGTTTAAAAGACGAAATATGCATTTGTTGATGGAGTAAACTCGTGTAAGTATTTCATCAAAGATTCAACATAATATACTTAACAAAGTTGTTTTGTCTAGACAAAGTTATGCGGTCCCCGAGGACTAATAAAGTACCACACTTGAACAACTTGATACGAACTTAGCACATTAATAAAGTTATTCAAGAAACTATAATACATTTGCAGAGTCCTCACAATAAAATGAAATAGTTTGTTTTGGGTTTACGTTTTCGGTGAATTAAGAAAGTGTAATTTAAAATAAACGTCGAGGCAGTCATCAGGGGAGCCGACAGAAGGGAAAACTCAAAACAATTAAATAACTGTATTCTCTTTTGAATTTATAAATTAACTAGCTAAACCGCACAACTTCGTCTGCGCCAAATCGGTTATTACCGGTTCCAATTTTATTTCCAAACGCGAAAAATCTTAAAAAACCTAAAACCCGACTGTAGCGACACTTACCGTGTCCAATTGTGAATCCAAACTATCCTATATATATATATTTCAATTTTTTAATATTGGAGTTTCATAGATACGAATTCTACCAGTGTCAAGTCAGTCATGGAAGAGTAACTTTATAAGTAGTATGAAGTTTTTATTATATAATTTAGTTCTTCCAGATTAAGCTACTGAGATACGCAAAGACAAACACAACAGTTACAGACATCATACCTTAAATAAATATATATTTATTTACTATATTTTATAATAATATTGACGAAAGGAGAAAATACACACCTTTGTGCCTTTGTTAAAATCAGACGGACGTAGGATATTGTTAGGTACAATATCATACAACAATACCTATACTAAACTGGGGAAATTGAAAAAAATGTGTTCTAGAGTGCCTTTATCCAACCCACATTCACATATCGAGTTGTCCCTGATTCTGAGCTTTGCAAGATGGACTGAAGAGCACAAGTCTATAGGTAGATCCTCAGTCTCCAGATAGTAGACGCAGCAAACTTGCAACAGTCACGAAATTTATAAAGCCATATTATCCTAAATGGAAGTATAAGATTTGCCTTTAATTTGGTTGTATGTATCCAAGTGTTCCCGAAGTTAACTATCTACTAAACAAAAAAGATTAAGGAAAATCGGTGGACAAACAGAGGAAGAAGATGTTTTTAACCGTTACCCCAATGCCGATTTTTGTATAGGTAGATATTGTTGAATTCTGCCTAAGTGTTATAATTGTTACAGACCGCGAATGCCCGGAATTAGAACAGCCAGACATAGGGAAGGTGACTTTGACCGGAAGACTTTTCGGTGATAAGTAAGTATCATGATTTAGCGAATGGTCGAAATATCAGAAAATTTTCAGTAAAACGAAGCAAATTCTCTGGTGAGAGAGAAAATAACTGGGAATTATTGAACACGTATTGATTTATGGGGTTCGCGCCAAACTCTTTAACCGTTCTAAATATAGTTGCGCATGACACGAATTTAAATATACGTATTACGTTATACGTATTATATCACATACAACAACTTATGGATAAATAAATGCCAATTCTGAATTCTTATAATAATATATTTACTTAATTACTAGCGGACCGGGCGGACGTTGTCCTGCCTTGAAAACAAAAAAATCCTAAAAGTCGACCGCAGCGCCACCTACCGGGTCCAATTGTGAATCTAAACCATTCTCGGATCCACTCGAACACGCACACAAAATTTCATCAAAATCGGTCCAGTCGTTTAGGAGGAGTTCAGTCACATACACACGCACACAAGAAATATATATATTAAAATATCTTGAACTCTTGACTATATTACGCGCAAGCCGGAACTTAGGTCTATATCCAGAACGGCCAAAAAGATTAACGAAAGTTGTAGGTCCCAATAGGAAAAGCAAAAGAAAAAAAAAATATATATATATATATAATTCTTTTATCCGCGTGTATGTGATTGAACTCCCGTAAACGTCTGCACAGATATTGATGAATTTTTTTGTATGTTCAGGTGGATTCAAGAATAGTTTACATTCACAATTCGACACGGTAGGTGTTGCTGCGGTTGACTTTTGGATTTTTTTAAATTATCAATCCAGGACATCGTTCGCAGAGATCACTAGTATATATAAAGAGCAAGAAAGTCGAGTTGGCAGTTTACCCTCATAAATAAAACAAATAACGCAAAAATTACAAAGCATGCATTGCAACTCTGTCCCAGCAACTTGTAGTGGGCTTCTAGAACTATGTCTTCTGTCGTGGTTTCATTATGTTTTTAGTTAAAGAAGAGTCCTCACATACAAGCACTTTTATCAACGTCTATTTCCAGATATATAAATGTTCAAGGTTTTTTTTAAATAATCATTCGTTGTTATAATTTGTTATGCTTTATAGGTATTAGATTCTGAGTACAAACTCATCTGATGTTATATGGTGATGTGGTCTAAGATTGTAAACACACGATACTTTAAGGGGCCTGCTACTCAAGTGTAGCTGCCAGAACACACCAACAGGTGCTTGGCGACAGTTTTTCAACTTAAGTCTGGTAGCTAGCCAGATGGACTTATTTAGCTATTATTAATAGTCACAGTGTTTGTAAATCAAAATAAAAAAATCCTTATGCGATGTAGGCTCCAAAAAGGCGCTTATGAACGCCAAAACTACCACCGGTTCGGACAAACAACCCAGTCATCGAGAAGAACCGGCAAGAAACTCGATCGGATTTATCTTAACGTATATACTTTTATAACATACTAGCGGGCCCGGCACACGTTGTCCCGCCCTGATTATGGAGAAATCCTTGACAAATTATATACTAAAACGTTCCTCATTAATCACTCTATCCACCGGTGAAAACCGCATGAAAATCCGTTCGGTAGTTTTTGAATTTATCGCGAACAGACAGACAGACAGACGCGGTAGGGGACTCTGTTTTATACTATGTAATGATTGTTCTTAGTGGATGTATAAAGGGCGGTGTTAATTCCAGAAATCACCATCGTACACATTATATTTCCTTGTATATTTTTTTATGTCATGGGAGGCAAACGAATATGTCGGTCACCTGATGTTAAGTGATCACCGCCGTCCATAGACACTAACAACACCAGGGGAGTCGTAAGTGCGTTGCCAGTCTGTGTTTAAGGAACAGGGGAGATGAGGTAGGTCTCCGGTGCTCTCACTGACCGAACGAAACGCAACAATGCAAACACTGTTACTTCACGTCGGTTTTTTATGAGAGGGTGGTACTACCCCGGGCGAGCCGACTCACTCATGCTGAAACCAGTAATAGCTTCAGCGTGGCTCTACCACCTATAAAATGATGGCGTCCTGTTAATAATTGAACGTTATGATCATGTGTGCACAGGGCTGTCTACTCTTGCCCGCACGGCTACCACGTGGTCGGGCTGCAGAGTAGAAGCTGCCAGGCGGATGGAATGTGGGCAGGTCAACCACCGGCTTGCAAGGAAAATAGTAAGAAATATTTCATTTAGCATCAACAAATCAACTAATACCGCGAAGAAGATATAAATGGCCAGCTTTTGCCCGTAGATAAGTCAAACCTATCTCTCAGGATTGGTTTTTTATCTCTACATATTATATATCAAGGGTCCTCTGCCACGTCTATCTGTCCACGAAAAACTACCGATGGGATTTTCATTCGGTTTTTACTAGTAGATACAGTAATTCACGGGGAATGTTTAGGTATATAATTTGTCAAAATTTTTTTCAGCAATATAGAGCGAAATAACTCAAGATCGTGAAAAAAGTATAAAATCCAAGACATGAAATTCCAATATCCCGGTAAAAACACCAAGGTTTATTGTTATCTGCTACCTTATTGTTAAAGCCAAAGAATATAATGGCATACTTTACACTTTATTTGATATAAAATAGCAAACAGAATATCGTTGTAAAGTAATTTTAATCTCCAATTACTGGCATAGCTTTTGGAAGAGGTATTTGAATGTAATTATGAATTCCACTCTGCTCGTTCCTCGATGGAACGAGGCGATAAGAGGGTTTCCTATATTGTACCTACTTGATATTCCGCGTATTTGCACAAAGCGATTGCTTCGTCATTCATTAGGCAGACAACGGAGAAATGGAATTAGTTGGGTTTGTTTTACAAATTTTAATTAAAAATAACTATGGAGCAATATAAGTGAGAATACACATATATCACTATAACTGTATGCTACTGGACACTGTTTTAATAGTATAATTGGTGCTCTATAAGATGATAAAAGAAATGCAACTGTTAAACCGAACTTACATATAATCTACTGCTTCTGTATACGCTCCGTTACGGGCGAGTGACATCATTCACAAGACATTCCTGCTTTGGTTTTGAACTTTCTGAAATATATCACCAGGAGACCAGACTGTAATGCACACTCGGTTAATATTTGTTTTGACAAAATGAATTATATAGAAGTAACCAGCTGACCTGGTCACAAGTTGCTGTGGCTAAGTTATTACGTGTTAAATCAAAAGTATGATATACTATTTTTTAAATTTAAACGTGGCGCCATCTATGAGATATCTATAACAGCCGGTCCTACAGTTTTATATTAACAAACTAATTTAAAACGCCATCTTTTCGATACTGATGAAACTTACAATTAATAACAATAATCATCATTGACAATTATTTAATTTGTAATTAAAAATGTTAGCGCCATTACTTAAAATATAAATTACTCTATCCTAAGCTGGACCAAATTACATATAAATGCCAACTTTCATGAAGATCGGCTGAGTAGTTTTGGAGTTCATCGTAGACAAACATGATACTGGACACTGTTCACGACACTAGATTTGTATATATTAGACGATTGGTATAAAATTGGGAATTTCCAAAGCGTTGATAGTTTTTAATATTTGTATCTGTATTATTTATTTTTTCACATCGTAGTCTATTGTCTCCAACCGCCGACCATCGAGCACGCTCGCCACTCCGCGCTTCCTGAACAGGCCACTTTTGACCTGGATGCGACAGTCCAGTATAACTGCCACACCGGCTACGTTACCAATGGATTCCCAAGAGCCAAGTGTTTGGCCATTGACGGGCAAGCCTCTTGGTACGGTCCTGATATTAGCTGCGAACGTAAGTACTATTCTAAAATGATTTTCTTACTACAGCGTTATTCGCTTTTTTTTATATCATAGGAGGCAAACGAACAGGTCGGTCACTTGATGTTAAGTGATTATCACCCTTGTACGGAAGTGGGCCTCCGGCGCTCTCGCTGACCGAACGAAACGCAACAATATAAGCATTATTACTTCACGTCGGTTTTGTGTGAGAGGGTGGTAGTACCCCGGCCCATTCATGCTGACACTAATAATAACTTCAGCATGGCTCTACCACAGAAAGCTAAAGATGAAACATTCATTTTTAAGCCCTGGACTGTCCAAAACCATAAAGGTATAAGCTTCACACAAACGACTGAAGACCGTATGATGCACTGGTCAATAGACTGTTGATAGCATAAGCTTAAAAAAACTAAAACAATAACAAATTATGTAAAATTATAATTTACAAAAATTGTTAGATATTTTGAAATACGATCCACCATCTTCAGATCTAGGTCTTAAAAAGTCAGCACAGGGGTTAAAGATTTTTCCAAGATTTTTATTGTTTCGGTTACTTTTTAAAACCATTGAATACAAAACAGGAGAATTTTTAATATGAAAATATTGAGAATAAAACGAAGACTCCATTTAGTAACAAGCTGAATATTTATGAGAGAGAGAATTGTTAAAACATTTTCCAAACTCAACTTTTAATTGCAGTTTCATGTAAGACTAGCTGTGCCCGCGACTCCGTCCGCGTGGAACGTAATGTAAAAAAACAGTGACTAGTAAAATCACCTGAACGCATTAAGTCCATTTACGTATCTACTTTTCTCTGTCGCGTCGTCATTAAAATTACAATAACTTTTGATAGAGCCAACCGATTTTAATGAAACCAAGACTAAATGTTACTTCAGGATATGCTTTATGATTTATGACTTTAGCAGTGATGCGTGTTCAAACAAACAGACAGATAAATATTTCTAAAAATGATTGAAATGTATTTTATTACTTTTTTCTAGACATCCTACACCTACAACATTTTTTTACAAAAATCTAGAAAGTACAAACACGTTAGATTTACTTTCTTATTATATGTATACAAGATAGATTTGTTTTTAATTTTACTTTAACGAGAGTCAAATATGAAAATGTTATAAGTGAAGAAATAGCAGAATTTGTTAACGAGCATTGCTGCAAAATTTCGCTTGTAGCTCGTTCCTGTGGTGAACCGGGAGACGTCCCACACGGATGGGTGACCGCTGATTGTCACACATTTGGTTGCCGAGCCGTAGTGCAGTGTGGCCAAGGATTCGAGCTAGTCGGCAAAGCAGAACGTTACTGCCAGGCTGACGGAGCATGGGCACCTAAAGAACTACCGACCTGTGTCCGTAAGTAGCCTTCAATTCTTTCGGTGTAATGGCTTGGTGATGAGTTTGAACGATCAACTACAAGTGAGGAACAATCATTTTAAGATTTACATTCGGTTTTGCTAAAATTCCAATTTTTAAAACTTTCTACTCCACTCCTTTCAATAGAATGATCAAAAATGTTGATTTTATAACTTCAATTTAGAAATCGGTACTTTACCATTAATATTAAGATGTAACATTCAGATGTGCATGGTTCAGAGCTGATGTTACTAGCGTCCGCTCATTCCCCTGCACGTGCTCCCCGGATGCTGCTAAAGAGTAACAAATTTTTGTTCGCTGCACTGTTCCACATAAATTGAACCTCGCAGCGAAGATAATCAATTAATCGACGATAATAAAGGAACCATACGATTAAATAAATCCTCATGCACACTGATTCATATTTTTAATTAATGTAATAGTCACTTCTAACCGGATTTTTAAGGAACTCATCACCAAAACCAATAAGATTGTTTTTCTATTTAAAACTTTTTATCGCGATCTCCTGGCATTGCTTCGTGACAATGTAGTTGCCAATTTTAAGTGTCGCCCTCCTTCAGTTTTTTGGAATGTTGCATGGTTTTCGGGTATATATTATTGTAAAAAAATTTCATGTGTTTCTTCAATAAACAAAGTTTAATGGGTTAGTTCGCATGGAGCTTTCGGTTTTAAAATATAATTATCATGGCTATTAATAAGTGCAATATCATTGTCATGATGCAATTAGTCTTTTCTTAAGGATCTCCCACTTTATATATATTCCTGTATTAATTTTTGCTCGAATATCAAAAATTCTCGAAGAATCTTCTAATACTATATTTGAACTGAAATAAGAACTTGCACACGGAATCCTACCACCAAATAAGTGTGTTTAAAAACTTAACTAATACAACTTTCTGGATCAAATAGGTTAGTAAAATCTAGCGTAACGCCAAAAGCTTCAACTGGACAAAGTGGGATTTCCTTTTAAAATTAATTCCTAATAAATTGTTCTTTAAAAATCTTTTTTCTCTCTTTTCCGCTGCCATAGATGGAGAGAAGGGGAGAGTTTGAATCAATCATTATATCTTGTAGAGTATTAACAATTTTAATAATTATAGAGAAGTTATATCGTTAAAATTCTAATGTACTATCTTTATTTATGAAAAAAAAATGATTCTATGGCCATGATAAAACTAAATGTACTGCCTATTAGCTAAATAATTAGCTACATATATGTAGTTACATATAAAATGTAGTAGACGCTTTGATCAATGTTATTCTTGCAAGATATTATTATAAATTTGTTTAAAACATCTTCATATATCGTGCTGTAGAGAAATAAAGG
Organism: Antheraea yamamai; assembly: GCA_036509395.1. Classification (NCBI taxonomy): domain Eukaryota; kingdom Metazoa; phylum Arthropoda; class Insecta; order Lepidoptera; family Saturniidae; genus Antheraea; species Antheraea yamamai. Next base: position 15,842,802 of record AP028443.1, on the reverse strand, counting down.
TGAAAATTTGAAATTATTGTTTAATTTATGCATGCATTTAAGCTTTCTTTTACTGTTTCGCATGATAATCTCATACGAAATCCTCAATGTATATGGTTTTCGAAAAAAAAAACTCTTAATAATTGGCAAATAAAGTTGATATAATTCCCAAAGTGAATCCTGAATCGCGCTATAAAGATTTTTTGACAGTGTTTATTGGGTACGTTAATTTAAAGCGACGCCCGTCGCCACCTAGTGGTCACGCAGGTGCAGTGTCCACCACCAGAAGCACCGAGACACGGAAAGGCAGTTTACACGTCTTGCGCATACAACTCTGTAGTATCATATGAATGCAAATACGGGTATCGTCTCGTTGGAGATGCGACACGAAGGTGCGGTGCTGATAAGAAATGGTCTGGGATGCAACCCATGTGTAAAGGTTAGTGGAAAATATTTTAGACTGAGTGTTATTTAGACCAGAAACGAGACGTTGATTTTGAGGTTATGTCAATTTCACAACAACCAACTTTATAAAAATTGAGTACTGAATGCATTATTACTAAATTTAAAAAAAACGTTTCCTTTTACATTTATTCTTGTATACGATGCCATTAAGTTACCTTACTTATTTAGATCATTCTACAGATTCAATTAATATACTTTCATCATATTTGTGCTAATCGTCATCTATTAACCTATCCCAAACTACTTGCGTTAAAGATTAAATTTCTTCCATCACTATTGTGTCAAATTTAACTGAAAACTGACACCTACTTGAAGAAAACTATAAGCCTGAAATTGGAAGTTTTGGTGGGATCTTGATAATTATGTATGTAATAAAGTTTGGTTATTGTGTATAAGTGAACTGGATAATACCATAGGATAAATTTTGAGATACCATCAAAACTCCCTGAAGAGTTCTAGCAAGATGGTGGTGCCCTTGCTAGAACATTGAACTTATCGCGAGACACTTTTAATATTATTATTTACTCGACAATGGCGAAAATAATCTGGACGATTGGTTGCCAAAAATAAAATCAAAGAACATGTAATTAGAAGTATTGTTATTATATTTTTATGAGACAATCTTCATTCAAGATAAGTCTTATTGATATGTATAATATTCATGTCTTTCCATAGTTATTTGTACTCTTTGGGTTGTTTATTTCAACTGTCCCCGACTTAGAAAGAATTTTGAGAAATAACGTTACTTCACAGTATTAGTTTTATTCTTTGCTTCTAGAAATTAATTGCGGTCACCCCGGACAACTTTGGAACGGATGGTTGGAGAACATATCATCCGGCACCGGCCTTGGTGCGTCAATTATCTTCAGGTGCCAAGACGGAATGAAGATGGAAGGCAATGGATCAGCGATATGCCAAAGTGATGGTTCTTGGAGTCACCCATTACCTCAATGTTTGGGTATGTTTTTAATTTCTAACGCCATTTTATGATAAGAATGTGACAGCCGAAAGTGATGTTAAGTTACAACCGATATTTATTCTTTGAACCTTGAACATTGACACTTCTTCTTCTTACCCTTATCACACCTAAATAGGGTCGGCACGACTTATTTTCCTTTTTGACTCTCCCCTGTCACATTACACCTCAGTGCCCACACCTTTTATACATATATCATTTATCACACACTCCATTTATATCTTTTTCAGACTTCTTTTACTCCTATATCCGTCCACCTCCATACTCAAGACTTTTCTAGTTACATGACTTTCATCTCTTCTCGTCACATGCCCGTATCATGCCAGACTATTACTCCTCAACTTCTCTGTGACTGCTGCTATTTTTAAACTTCCTCTTACATACTGATTCTTAAACTTATCCATTCTAGTAACACCACACATCCATCTTAATATTCACATCTCTGCCACATGTAATCTTTTCCCAACCATCTCTTTCGTGGCCCAGCATACACATAACACGACTGGTTAAAAATTGATACAACCAAATTTAATAACTAAAAGATTACCTCAAGAATGTTTAACTGAAGTCTTAATTGTAATTGCAATATTTACAGCTCCATGTGTAGTGCCTCACGTATCCCAAGGCAAAATCGTACTGGTGGAAAACAAAACAGGAGATAACAATACTCACGAACCAAATACCCAGATAGTAGGCAGTTCCTCAATGGTGCAACATGGTGAGTAAACCCTAGGTTTTAGCATTTACGATGTGGCTAAAGGTAACACGTAAGGCTTGGGAAAGAAGAATAGCTCTAAGTGCGATTGCCAAAACACGCCGACGTGTGCTAAGTCATCAGGCACAATTTTATCACCACATCTCGAATTATCACAATGATTTCCTTCCTTACATTTAGGCAAATTTGACTATTTGTTTTGCTTTTTATACATTATATAGGTTGTATAATGATGCCCCCGCTCCGATTCAACTTTAGGTGACATAATAATCGTTGACTGTGAGAGGAATTACGAGTTTCCATCAACGAACGCTGCAGTGACTTGCAATAACGGGACATGGACTCAGATACCTAGATGTCAACCGGCTAGGTATGAACCATTAACTATATTTTTATTAACGGTTTTAGTTGCAATACACGCCTTCCTGTAGACGTTAGTTACAGTAACAATACTTGTAGCGTTTCAGGTTCGACTTTCAGTCGTTAGCCGATTTACAAATTAATTAATAAATTTGCAATATTAAAGACTTTTCTCCCCTTTTTTACAATACTGGCATAGAATATGTTATTTTCGTTTTAAATATAAATGTATATTACGCAATTCAAGGAGATTTTTAACAATACTAATGAAAATTTAAATTAATCCCTCGACTGATTTTTAAGACCAAGATCTCAAAATGGCGGATCGTTTTTTTTTTAATTATAATTTCACATTACATAATTTGTTATTGTTCAAGTTTCTCAAATTTTGTTATAAATACGGTTTTTTTTAACTTACGCTGCCAACAATCTGTTCACCAGAGCGTCATAAAGTCTACATTTGTTTGTATTGAGCTTAAACCTTTACGGTGTCATTACAAAAAAGTTAAATACGTATTGAATACTTGCTTTAAAAAGGTTTCGTATTACATGCACCGCGCTCGCCCGAGGTAAGTTCGTGTTATCCTTTTTCGCAAGTCTAACCTAACGTAACCAAAGCGAGACAAAAGAGCAAGATGGCGAACATTCAGCGACCGCGGTGCATTTAATACGAAACCTTTTTAAAGCCAGTATTCAATACGTATTTAACTTTTCTGTAATAACACCGTTATGGTTTTGAAATGTCCAGGGGTTTAATAAAACTCCACCTGCTTAATATGGAACTCTTTTGTATGAATACTGCAGGTGTAAGAAGTTGCCTAAATTCCCTCGCAACGGTATGGTCATAGCTCCGAAAACGGACCACGGGATGAAAGCTCGTTTTCGATGTAAGGACGGGTATGAGTTGAAGGGAAATACGATTGTCGTTTGTTCGTTTGGCAACTGGAGTGGAGAGACTCCGACATGTGAAGAAGGTAATAAACTACAACTCACTTATTTACTAATGTCTACAAAACCAACTTTAGTAGTTTTAGAAGCATACAACATAAAACAGAAATGTACTCCTTTCCAAGATTATTAATAAATATTTTAAGACCCCTAAGAATTAAGTTTTATTCAATCCTATAGCTAAATAGTGTATGCATCTTTTCTATCGTCGACTGAATGATTACTCTATTTGTCGCTGCGAGGTTCAGTTTATGTGGAACTGTGCAGCGGTTAAAATTTGGTTACTCTGTAACATTGCCCAGGGAACCCGTGCAGGGGAATGAGAAGCACGCTTGCTGGATTAAGTGCATTAAGTGCAGTGATTAACCTAAAACAGAAATTTATCCCTTTCCGAGATTATTATTAACAAATGTTCTAATACCTCAAACGACTAAGTGCAACTCTTTGTATTAAAAGGTTTCTTAACCTCTATAAAACGAATTGTAGTGGTTTTAGCAGCCTATAATGAATTTGGGAAATGTGTTCCATTGCGGAAACCTATCACAAATAACTGATTGGATTGCTACGATAGTTCAATCTAAGGTTCGATTAGGTATTTAAAATATGTTTCCAGTCATATTATTTAAATAATATAAGCACTGGTAATCTGCAGTTAACATAGGTTTAATTACCGTAATTTTGCGTATTTTTAAAATTGCAAATTTTTACCTTATAGTTTTACATTATATCATAATTATTCCTGGATATGGATCTTATTACTACGTTAATTGCTAATATTTGCTTCTGTAAGTAAATTACTACTAACGTCACCATGGTCTTCACTTAACAACTTATTTATTCTATCGGCTTTCCATTTTATTCTTCAGTAAAATATCCAGTTCACTGTTACGATATATATATGATTAGAAATTGTGTTAGAGATATCCTAGAAAGGAATTTTTGCATAAATATATTTTAATGTTGGTACCCATTGTATTTCAGTATTCTGTCCTTTCCCTGGATATATTGAAAACGGAAAAGTATTACTTGTTGGAAATATGGGCTTATATGACTATCGTCCGTATGTGAAAAAGGTAAGATTTTACACACACGTTCATGGATTTTAGGGGTGTAAGGGGTATCGAATAACATCATAAGACTTGAGACACCCAAGCGAACCTCACCTGTACGTGGTGCACCCTGCTGAATAACGAACGAGGCAATGGCGATAGCGAGGTGGTAGGGTTTTACAGCCTGACTGGGTCGCAACCACCATGTATATGGCGAAAAAGCCCGTCATAATGTTTCGTTTCTGCGGGTCGCATTTCGGGATCAGCCTGTGCATAGCCAGCTTTTCGCAGGTCGGCATGACAGAGCATTATTTAAATTGTCGAATATTAAAAACTGCTTAGACAGATATAAAGTTTTATATCTTGATTAATATTTATGCAAAATTTAAAGACGTCATTCATTATATACAATTCAACATTAATAAGTATTAATAGGAAATTTTAAGATAGAAGGACTCTTTCTAAAAAGATAAAAAAAACATAAACGTATTCCTTATTGACAATATGGGCATATTATATCATCATAATAACATCTTTAAGTTATTGTTTCATTAGTTCCTTATACAGTGTAAGTGAGATCTGAGGTAGTTACATGGTGGGTTAAGGTTCCAAATATTTTGCTGATGATAAACCTCATTTGACACACTGTTAGTATTCGTATATCTAATATATACGTTACATGTCACTGTAGGTGGCGTGCGTTTTACTTACAATTGTTTTTAAAGAGCATTTCTGTAGTTGTACATGGTCTCACAATTTTATATTTCTTTAATACAATTTAAAAAAACGCGTGCGGAACTGCGGGTACAGCTAGTCTTGTAATAAATACGGTATTCTTTTAACAACAACAACAGCTGCAACAATCTTTTAACTAGTGCATCATAATGTCCACATTCATATGTATAGAACTGAAACCCTTATGGTTTAGGACAGTACAGGGGTTAATACCATTAGAATATGATGAAGTAATTACCTAAACCGTTAATGTTTCCATAGGTTGTCAACAATAAACAGATAATGTATGAATGTGAGAAAGGCTATGTCCTTTCTGAAGGTCCACCGGGAGCTACTTGTGTTGGAGGTCATTGGAGTCCGAGAGAACTACCAAAGTAAGCCGAAATATTCAAAGATTTTTGAGATCAGTAATTTGGTAACAAAGTAAATTTAGTTTACGGGATTTCATTTGTTTATAAACGTTTAAAGATTTTCAATCAAAATTCAAAATCGTGCTTGTGAATCCACGCGATAATGGGTGTAGGATAGATAAGATTGGTACTCACGTGGTCCAAGTCGTTGCTGAATCCTCTTCTCCGATCTTGAACTTGACATGACATGAGCAAAAACATTGGGTTTCTTTTATTTTCTAAATATTTGCAGGTGTACTCTTTACCAACATCCGAGAATACGATGGAGTCGTAGACGACGTTCTATCTCTGATCCCGAAATCCGCCAGCGAAGGTCCACTTACCTCCGCCAGTACTATAATAATCTGAGACGACAGGCGGACCCGACACAACAATACGTCGACGAGTTATACGAAAAATATAACCATCAGACACAGAAACCCACATTGAGACATGCGAATTTTAAAATAATGAAGAAATTCGACTCGGATTTCGAAGATATAGCACCTGGATCTGAAGATGGCGATGGAGAAAACTTCCCAACAGCCGTCTACACAGTTTACAATATTCACGGTGAACCTATAGGTCACAGATTATACTCCTACCAACCTGTATACGAACCAGAAGACGATGAAATACTTGAACACGAAGACGTAGCAGAGTACCATGATTCAGAAGAGAATGACGATATCCCAAATCTGACTGTTTTAAAAGGCGGTCTGTTTGATGAACATGAGAGTGAAAATAACATAGATAGATTAAAGCATCAGTATTTTGAAAGATACGTCGATAAACGGAGAAAAAGATTTCTAAATAAGAATAGTGAAGAGAAGAAAGAGATAGATGGAGAATTGCAAAGCGTTGAAAGTACTGCGGAGACTGTAACAAAAACCGTTACAAAGATAAGGAGAAAACGTGGCGTCAACATAGAAGAATTTGATAGAGATGTATATATCAAACCGACTGATTATTTCACATATGAAATAAGCAGTGACTTGTTAAAAGTAATACCTCTGACAACTAAAAAAGATGGTAAAGAAGTTGCAGTGATTCCTTTACAATACAACAAGACAAATTCTACAGAAATAGATAATATATTGGATAGAAGAGACAAGAGAACGAGTAGGAAGACTGATCGTTTGAATCAAACGACGGCTACACTTCCCAAAACGTATGTAACAGAATTTAGTTTTTAAATTGCCACAATAATTTTATTCCACGATTTACTTACTAAAATAGGTTTTTATACTCTGGGGGTCAATTTCGCTCCCGCACACCAGATTAGGCCCTCTTTGGCAGCGGCTTAAGCCTAGGTTCGTTCTCTCGGCGTGGAGCCCTTGAGTGCGCTGCTCGCGCGATACAGTAACACAAAATCTTACATCACTGCGACAACATTACACATATCACCTCCACACACGTGCACGCATATACGCTTACACATGCAAGTGGAAGGGTTTTATTTTTTTCCTTGTCAAACTGAAATAGTTTAGAAAATTATCCGATACGAAATATAAATAAGAGTTGATGAGGTATGTATGCTTGGTACACATATATGTTTCAACAACTCATATATATATGAATGGTTAGCTTAGCTTAGGTTAGTTCAGCTAGGTCGCGAATTGCCTGAGTCAAGGCAACATCCGGTGAAGCTGTTAAGACGTTGCTGGGTCAATATTTTAGTCAGTTCGAAAAAAAAAAGGTTTTTATACGCAATAAATAAACTATTTATAAGAAAAATGAACTTTTCGCATATTCGCTGAATCCTATTTATATCATAAAGTAGTCCATTTGTGTGTTAGAAATTAGAAGGCTTAGGATGATGGACGGTGATTTGTTACTCTCTCATATAAAATTAATCAACCGATTTCAAAAAGTTAGGTTAGACATTAAAATAACATGTAAGTTGTAATTCATAAAGATATTATTGAAATATAACGATAATGGTCTTATTAGACCTTTATTACAGATTACAACTTATTAGTTGCAATTAGCGTAATTAAGCGTAATTCGACTATAAATTCAAAACCTAAGATTACGCTTAGTAACTACTTACCGAAGTTTAAGCTGAGCTAAGACTAAAATAAGGCTGAATACGCTCTATGGATTTCACCCTAAGAATGATATGGTCAAATAACCGAAAATTTTTACAAAAAAAATCGAGGGAGTCATAAGTACTACGAACAGAAGTGAAAACTCAAAAATATGAAATAAATGTGTCCTCTTCTGAGTTTTCATGTTAATTATAGAGTCAACAATATTTAAATTTCAGAGTTTGTTTATTGAAATTACTAACATTAGTGTAGTTTTCATATCTATTGACACTCGGAGCAATAATTATATACCTTTTCATAAAGTCTATTAATCAATCAAATGTATGATGAAATGCAAAATATCAATATTACATTTACACAGGCCCCTAACGCGTCGCTAGTCTGAGGCAAGCTGAGCAAGCGCAATACGGCAGGTCATGATTAGGTAGCATGTCATGACGCGAAATTATAAAGCTATCTCCTGCCTAAAATACCGCTCTATGCGCCTAAAAAAGTTTTAACGTCAATAAAAGCCTCTACATGACTGGGATTTGGTGAAAAACTTCCTTTTACGATTTTCAGAGGAAGAGAAGGCAAAAGTGGCAGATCTCGTCACCAGTCGACAGACGACACGACATCCAGTGAAGAAGTAGGACAAAGCTCAGAGATACGAGAAGTCGTAGATAACGCAAATAGAACTGGGAATAGTACAGAAAAAGGCAAGAGAGGAAGACCGAAGAGTCCTTGTGAACCGATCCCAAGCGAACCATATATCAACATCGAAATAGTGAAATACGGACGAGATCCTAATAATACTTTTAGCTCTGGTACTTCTAAATCAGTTTATATATCTCTTTCTCAATACATAAAAATCCAGTGTCATAATGTTTGTCCACGATGAAATCCGAAACTACTCAACCGATTTTCATGAATCGTTGGCATTTACGTATAATTTGGTCCAACCTGAGTGAAAGGATAATTTATAAGCAAATAATGGGCTCAATATTTTTTTAAATTACAAATTAAATGATTATCAATGTTGATTATTGTAATTAATTGCAAGTTTCATCAGTTTCAAACAGATGGCGCTTTAAATTAGTTTGTTCACAGGAAACTGTAGGACCGACTGTTATAGATAACTCATAGATGGCACCTCGTTTTAATTTTACTTTTACTCCATTTCATTTTATGGTGCACGTGTTTAATTCAATTCAACAGCTCCGTCAGCCTAAAAAAACTGCATTAATAAATCACCCCATAATCAGTCAGTGCAATGTTCAAGCAAAATCAAAAATATTTTTTCAATTTAGGCCCTGAGAAGGCGTTTATTGACCGTCAAAACTACCACCGGTTCAGATAAAAAGAAACCACTCATCCAGAAGAGACTTTTAACTTTATATTAATTAATCAAACATATGGTGAGCTGCACAAGCTTCATACAAGTTATCAATATTACATATAGACAGGCCGCTATACTACGCGTTGCTGCTTGACGTAAGCACATACGTTACGAGTATGTCGGGGCTATCGGTGACGCGTACCCATAAGTTATCCCTTACCATTTTTTTAAATCACTCAACGCGTCTATAGAAGTTCTCAATGTTAGGTCTCGACAAGAAACAATAAAATGTTCATATATCAATTAACTTATTCATAGGAACTATAGTACGTGTCGCATGTGGAAAAGGTTACGGATTGAACCTGGAACAGAACGCTACGGCTAAATGTGTCCGGGGGCGGTGGAAACCGGATAAACCAAAATGTGAAATCCGTGAGTACTTTAGATACATGTCATGGCTTCTATTTTTGTGATTTAATTTTAATGATTTAACATGACCTTTATATTAATTTTATTAACTAAAATGATATTCAAATGATTTAAACCGAATTCGGTGAACTTCCTGTTGTCACTATTACTGTGTTTGTTTGGTTTCTCAATTTATCGGTCACCGGAAATGCGTTGCCTTCCTGTTTGAATATCGTTAACAACAAGCGGGGGGTGGTATTCCGAAATTGTCGCATCTTGTTTAAAAAAAATAGTGCGTGGAGTCCCTCCGCGCGGAAGAAGTGAAACTTCGTAATGTGGAAATGTAAATAGGAAGGGGTAGAAATTGATTTTTAGTGAAATTATATTGTTTCTTTAAGACAAACTTTATTAATATTGCTTACAATTCACAATTGATCGCATCTTTTAATTATCAATTTCAAGTGGAGAAATATCCAAATTTTTTGAATTTACAATGGGATTATGATAACTAAAGTAAGATATGAAATGTTTGATTATTTTTCTCACTCTGTCTCTTTCAATTCCCCCTCCCCAAACATTTTGAACATTTAACGCAACAGTGCTTTCATACCTCATCTATGGTAGCGTTAAACGTTTAACGCAACCCTGTTGGAAGTCGCATTAGAAGTTTCACTTCAACACTCGAAACTTTGAAGTGTATCAAGTGTTATCTACTTCCGGTACCTCTACATCTACTTCCGGTACCTCTACAACACGTTCGAGACGCGACTGGAACATTAACACTAGCTCTACCCTATTAGACAGTTCGGCCTATAAAGGGCAAGATGTCGTTGATCTACACGCACTTTTTTATTGTAAGTTGAAGCTTTGCTTGGATAAATAGTCATAATACACAGGTAAATATTACACACGCGCATTGATTACACAAAAAACATACATACAAAAAGGATACATTTAGAAATAGAAAACTACATAAGTTCTGTTGAAGATAATATTACCAATAACCCGAAGGCATTCTGGTCCTATATTAAATCCCGGTCTAAATGCAGTTATATTCCGAGTTTGGTTAAGTTTGGAGATATAACAGCAACTACTGGTGATGATATATGTGAAACTTTCTCTGCTTTTTTTAAATGTACATTTCTTGGCAACATTGATATTAATCATGCTACTAGTATAACTAATATCTCATCAGTAGATACGTCAACCTCATATATTCACAAAATTGATATTAATATTGATGATATCTACAGCTTATTAACTAAACTTGACATTTCTAAAGCTGCAGGTCCTGATCAAATGCCAGCTGAATTTCTATTAAAATATGCTAAATCTATAGTTTTCCCTATACATTATTTGTTTAAGCGATCATTATACGAATGTTTGATGCCCCCAATCTGGAAATCAGCATTTATTACTCCAGTACACAAGAAAGGTCCCAGAGACGATGTAACTAATTATCGACCGATTTCAAAACTTTGTATTATATCTAAACTATTGGAAAAAATAATATACGACCAAGTTAATGCTGCTCTCAAGCATTCGTTTAGCAGCTCTCAACACGGGTTTATAAAAGGTCGTTCTACAGTATCTAACTTGGCAGTTTTTAACGAATATTTGACAGATTCTATGGAGAAAGGATTTCAAGTAGATGTTATTTATACCGATTATAGTAAAGCTTTTGATCGTGTTGATCATGACATTCTACTCCATAAACTTTTTCAAATCGGTATCAGGGGTGACCTACTTAGACGGTTCTCATCATATCTTGAATATAGATCTCAAGCGGTAGTTGTCAACAATTATGTTTCGAGCTGGGTACCTGTTCACAGTGGCATACCACAGGGTTCCCTCTTAGGTCCTTTACTTTTCACTGTATTCACTAATGACATTCATAATTGTATAAAATTTGCCCGCTTATTATGTTTTGCTGACGATATGAAAATATTCAAAGCTATTACATCGCAGCTAGATATACACCAAATTCAACAGGACCTGCATAGCCTGGACGTGTATTGCACGAAAAATAAGCTCGATTTGAATCTATCGAAATGTTTCTCAGTTACTTTCACTCGTAAGACCAAGTTCCACATTTCTAAGTACTACCTGAAAGGCTTTGAACTACAAAGAGAAAATATCATTCGTGATCTGGGTGTTCTTCTCGATTCCAAATTACTTTTCGACAGCCATATTGACAATCTTGTACAAAAAGCCTTCAGGGCGCTAGGGTTTGTCATGCGAAACGCTAAATACTTTAATAACATAAAGACCTTAAAGATATTATATTGTGCTTATGTTCGTAGTAGCTTAGAATATGCATCGCAAATCTGGAATGCTAGATACCATTTATATGTAAATCGTTTAGAAAATATCCAGAGAAAATTCATTAAATATCTATGTTATCGTTTACATGATACCTACGATCCCAATAATTACAGTGAACTTTGTAGTAAGCACCATTTGTTGCCTCTTGTGAAGCGACGAGAAATATCAGATATAACATACCTGCTCAAAATTACTACTAATATTGTAAATTGTCCCGAACTTCTAACGAAATTATTTATTAATGTTCCGACCAAACGTCTACGTACAAACCCCCCTCTATCGCTGCCCACTGTTTCCACAAATTAACGGCAGAATTCATATTTATGGCGAGCTGGTCACTCCTTCAACACTATGAGCGAGATAGGTGATTTTGACCTATTTAATACTACCGTAAATAAAGCGATAACGTTTTTAACAAGGACGTTCTTTAATGATGGCAATTGCAAATAGTAATAGACTGTTAATATTCTTGAATATCTTCTTTTATCATAATGTTTACCTAATACCATATAATGCAAGTGATTGTATTCTGTTTTATATCGGCGAAGACTTATAAATGGCTTGATGTTTTCTATTCTAATAACTATGTATTGTATATTATAGCTGTTAGTTTTCCTAATAAATAAATAAATAAATAAATATGGGATTTACGAGGTGTAAGCTGAGCTTTGCATTTTTTTTTAAACTTTACTTTTGGCAACAAATCTTTTAGATTATTACTGCCATTGTCGAGTAGATAATATTATTGCAAGTTAGTGTCGTGCGATCATTTCAATGTCAATGTTCCAACAAGATGGTGGCTCCCTTGTTACAACTTTCCAGGGAATTTTTGTGGCATCTCAGAATTCGTGCTGCCTGGTATTATTTTCCATTCACTTCCATTTTAAGTATGCACAATGAACAAACTATATTACACAAAACACCACCAATTTTACAAAATATAGAGTCATGTAACACAAGATTATGAATAAAATAAAATTTATAAAATCCACTTCATGACAGACAAAAATTCCGCCAAAAACTCCCGCTTTGAATTTATGTGCGCGATTATAAAAAGTAGAGTCAGGCAAAAAACTTTCAAAAGTGAATTTTCTTATGCTTTAGGTACTTATAACATAAGTGGAAGAGGTATTCTAGTATAAAAATAAAATAAAAATTGTAAAACTAAAGCTATGATATGTATGAGTGGTGAGTATGTGTAGGTACATATAAGTGTGACTGAGGAGTCAGAAATCAATAAATAAAATGTAACCATTTAGTGGCACTTCATAATATCAAATTACAGAAAACTCCTTCTACTTGGCTATTCGAAGGTTTTCGTATTGTTCATGCATTTGTGTTGGCAGCCATTTGAGTAATAAATCAAACACGTAATACTTAATATAAAGAAGGAAACACGTGATGCTGTTATCAGTACGAGAGCGGCGGAGTTGCGTCGTGTATCTACGAGTGTAATGGGAAATCAATAGTGGACAATATATCGAATTATCAATTTTAATTTTAATCAGCGTATTAGAGTAAGGAATACATAATAAATATAATCGTTCAGATAATACACATATTGGGCCTGGATGCTCTGTCGAGCGCCTTTCACTACACTCCGCGGCCGCGTGCCGACTGTAATGCGACATGCGATAGATGAACGAAAATATTTCAGTCGATGGGAAAAATCGTGTCACTATAAAACGCTTAACCAACAATACGACATTAGTGTTTATTAAAAAAACTCAGACCTTCAATTGATCTACAAACCTAATCGATAAGATTATCACAGAACCCTGCCACGTGCCAACGACAGAGTACGGCATCTACACCATGTCAGAGACAGGACACCAGCTGATGCCCAGCGTTGGCTCTGGAATAGGACAGGACGAAAAGGAACTTAATGAGACTGACCCAGTGCCGAATGGGCAAGTCGTGCATTTCTCCTGCGAATATGGGTAAGCGGGTATTTTTACTTTTGAAGTCGATGTTTTTATGAAAACTCTCCTCTGGATAGATACACACTGTGATGTTACTAAGAGCGGAAAAGGGTGGATCAGAGGTTAGTAGAACATTTTCGAAGCATCATCATCACCAGCCTGTAAGAGACCCACTTCAGGGCCATAGGCCTGCATAGGCAGGTATGGGCATAATCACCACGAGCACTTGACGTATTGGCGATTTCAAACTGTGAGAAATCCACAGTTTTATGTTTCCCCACATACAGTAGTACTACAAGAACATTTCTCAGGTTCAGGTTTCTTCACGATGTTTTCCTTCTCCGTCACCCGATAGTGTTACCAATTTCAATTAGTAGATGTACGGGAATTCCGAAAAATTCTTGGTACCTTCCGGGGTTCGAACCTGCGGACATCGAAATGATATTCCACCGGTCAAACCACTAGACCACAATAATTTCAACAGTTATTTAACATTTTCGAATATAACTAACTACATATATATTTATATATCTTATAGATGAAGTCACGTTAACTTTGAATTTCTTTTTCAACTCTCGTTTATTTTATGGTGCACGTGTTCCGTTAATTTATTTACTACGTAACCTCGCTTTTCTGTACCAACGGCTGGCAACGCACCTGTGATGCTGTGATTCAACTAGTGTCAAAGGTGTCCATGGGCGGCGGTGATCACTTACAATCAGATGACCCGCATGTTTGTTTGCCACCAATGGTATGAAAAAAAAATCAAGTTTTTAGACAGACTCTTTACCCCAGCCGAGTCAGCTAGTAGGTTATAAGGATTTAAAGTGTTTTTCGTATTAGATTTTTTTTTCAATAATGTGCGATGTACCGTTTAATTAATGATTGGTCTTTATACATGTATATACAGTTCAAAGCATATATATTTAAAAGGGCAAAAATTACTAAATGTTCAATGGTTTAAAATTTCAGTAACTAAGTTATAATATATTTATTATTCATACACATACAATAGTAATGTTTAACGCTTTTGATGGCTTCGTTTCAGTTACAATGTCCAAGGACCAACAAATTTGCGTTGCTGGTTGGGAGAATGGGCGGTTACTAGTATGCCCGAATGTGTTGCAGGTATGTATAATAATTAACAGAAAACTACACTTTTGCTGAAAAGTATTTTTAATAATAGACCGGAAAAACCTAACACCGAAGATGAATATATAGACACTACTATACCTATGTGACCTAAGACACAATTGGTAGAATCATCCATCGGGCTGTGAGCGCTACGGACCGAAACATTTTGCATTACAGCCAAAAAATTACTGTTAAAATCAGACGGACGTAGTTTATTGTTAAGTAAAATATCATACAGTATAATACTAAATTTGGGCAAAAATCATCTAACCCACATTCGCATATTCAGTTGTCTCTGATTCTGAGCTCTGCAAGATGGACTGGAGAGTACACCTCTACAGATAGATCGTCGGTCTACAGATAGTAAACGCAGCAACGTTGTAATAGTCACGACACTTATAAAGCCATGTTATAACAGTCACGACACTTATAAAGCCATGGCTTACCCGGAATGTTATCCTGAACATATCCGGAACATATGATTTCCTTTTAATTTGGTTGGATACATTCCAGTTTGAGATCCATGATGCTAACACATCAGTCTTGTTTGGAGAGGATAAATCCTGAACATAGGTTATATACTGATCAAAATATCCCGTCTAGATAGATTCTTTAGCAAGAAAATCAACAGCTTCGTAACCCTGGGTCCCACTATGTCTTGGTATCCATGACAGAACTACAATGTTAACAAAATACAATAATTCCTACACAATGACATTTATACAAATGGAATTTAATAATTATGATAACTGGGGGGCTTTAGAAAAATCGGACTATGCTGAATAGTTTGTAAGAAACTTAGAGAATCTGTCAATATGATAGTTTGATCTAATTTATGTGATAGTACATAATTATTTGATAGCTTCTAATATAGCAACTACTTCACCTGTGTAGGTGGAAGGTAAAGAAGGGTATTTATTATCTCTTTATTATATTAGTGTAGATAAAACCGATATACATATATAATTTATCACATTGTCATATATATAAATGTGTTACGGCAAGCATACGGGTACATAAATGTCATTGCCGAAAGCCATTTTGACCTAATGTGGCTAATTCAGAAACCGAGGGAACGACTAATTATATTTAATTGAAATACTTCAATTATGTCAAAATAATATTGAACTGTAGTGTCAAAAGTTCCAGTAAGAGCAATAATCCCTTTCTTTCTTTAAGGCAAACATTTTCATTAATATATTTAAAAAACATTTATATATATAGATTTTTTGAGCCAGGATCCATTTGGGGCGTCTCTGGAACACCCTACTAAATTATTATCATAATCTGATTAGCATGCATTGAGAACAAACATACAAACATTGATTTTTATATATAAACATTATGAGTCATCAACATGAGAATACATTTGTAAATATATTAATAGTCGTAATTTTGTATTTGAATATAAATGTAGTTATATTTGTAGACAACCACGGCACGTTCCATCTATAAATTGAATTTCAATTAAAATAAATATTTAACTATTTGACATAAATAATATGAAAACTAACAAACTATAACAGAAAAAGAAAGAAAATACAAAAAGCAATGACTACTCTAAAACTTAATTTTATGAATGCTGATATCTCTACCGCTGTTTTGAATGTATTTCGTTTAATTGAGATAATGTCGCATGTATGTGTTTATGTAATGTTGTATATGTTATGTTTTATGTAATGTATTTCACGACCAACGTATTCTATTGACCGGAGATTGAATTTCAGAAAAATGGTTCGAAAACTCTGCATGAAAAATAATTAAAAACACCAAAGACTATCAATATAAGCATTAAAGAATTTAAAAGACCCCTAACATTTTGATAAAGTCAATATCGCAATAAAAACTGTCATCAGTTGTAGATATTTCTAGTGTTCGCATGACAATTGAAGATCAGTTAGGGGTCGTCCATTAATTACGTGAGGTGTTTTTAATGATTTTTTTGATTCACCGTACTCCCTAGTGAGATGTTGTGAGATTTGCCTTAACTCCTATGTGCCCTCCTCTTATCACACGCGAAATTTTTCACAATTTGTATTTTCAGTATAAATGCGTTGGATTTATTTAAAAAAACACACACAATTTGTTTTTGTTTTGTTATAATTATGATAACATTGTATTTCGAAATATCAATATTAAATTACTTTACAACTATTCGTGGATCTATTTACAGAAGAATTATTTCAAATTTCGGTAAATTTTAGTCTAGAAATATGTTGTACTATAAAATAATCTGATTTGGTAATTCTAATTTCCTAATTCATATCTTTGCCGTACCGCGAAGCTGTGAAACAATCTCCCGGCCAGTGTGTTCCCTCCTTCCTATAAACATGGGGTCCGTCAAGCATAACGTGAAGAGACATTTATGCAGGTCGGCATGACAGCGGCGACCGGCGATGGATAGTATGTCTCTCGGTGGTCGCTTTTTTTTTGTATTGTACTGTGCTTACCAACGGGCACAGTACAGTCAAAAAAAATCTCACGTTTTTACACAAATTTTTGCTCGAAAACAATTACATGATATTTGACGAAACCTCTTTCCCACGTGAGATTTAGTGAGATTCAGCTTCATCACAGAACCTCTGAAGTAATAAATGGATGCCCCCCTATGTATACCTATTCGTGACTACTTTAATTATTTTCAGCGCCCTGTGAACTACCACTTCTTCATGGAGCCACGTATGAATCGGGTTATCGCGCCGGACTCACAGTGGCTCATGCATCCTCTGTAAACATAGCCTGCGAACCTGGGAGATCACCGCCAGCTACACTGAACTGCCATTTGGGCAGACTTCAGCCAACTGTCAACGATTTCTGCAGGCCTTTAGGTGAGCAATGCAGTTCCTATTCTGAAATGAATGATATTGCTCAATTTAATAAAAACACCTAACTTGATAATAAGTGTAAGAGACTAGATTATAAAATAGACATTTAAAGAGCAAATTTGGTATTGACTTTGTGATTTTAAATGCGAAGCCAAATATGTTAACAACATTATTATTGGAAATTAATATGTATGAAAAAATAGGTAGGCTTATTACTACTAAGTTTATTGGAAGTTTCATACACCATCCCGCGGTGGACAAGTTATTTATTTATTTAGGGCAGCTAGTGACCAATGGAGTCGTTACATTTAAAAATAAGATAAATCCAATTTTAGCTGGTCCTAATATTTTCGGTTATTTTTCAATATCTTCAAATGTTGTCATCATAAAAATAATTAAAAATCTTATGGACAGCTAAATTTGAATCTCGTACTAGATGTATAAGTGCTGTAAATCTTAAAAAAGAATAAATATGTTCATAAAAGATTAAAATTGTGATTTAGCTCATTCTTAGATGTAACGACACATATGTCAAAACACAGGGTCGGGCATATTACTACTAACTTTATTATAGGTTTTATGTACCATATAGCGCTCGACAAGGTATTTATTTATTTAGTGATCAATACACCCAAGATGAATTAAAACTATAAACGATCATTATATTAGCACATAGGCCTTTAAAAATGCGCTATGGTATGCATATGGTAGATAGTGTTACGGCCTATGCGGTAACGCAGAGTGATAGCAGCCCTCACCCCGCACGCCTGCAGCGAAAGAGCACCATACCATAATTTTATTGCAACATGTAATAACTGAGGCACAGCAAGCCGTGTCTCGTCAACTAGTAATCTATAAGTTGTTAGGAACTAAAACTTATATCTCTCAGCAACAGTAGCCTTTCCCTTGAAAGTGCACAACAAGACGCCAGAGATGTCTAACTCAGTTCCTAATTTATTGTAGAGATTACTACAGATTAGCAGGTTATGTTACTAGGCGAGTTACTTATAAGTGTACCTTTAACAGCAAACCTAACTCGACCACGACCTACATCGGAATTTCAAAGCGGTTCAGATATCGTCAGAGAAGATATATCTGAATTAGAACCTGATATGGATGGAAAAACTATTACAGACTGTGGACCTCCAGCTAGGTAACAAGATTTGATAATAAAAATAATTTAATGACAAAATATATTACCTAAGCACAGTATGTGCGTAAACATGATGCATATGAAAACACAAATCTCAAATCTACAATACATACATTTTGGATCTCATGAGAAAAGGAAATAAGGAACATAACACTAATTAACCGGTAATGATGGAATACAAATAATTCTAGTAAGACTAGATGAATTTGAGATTTGTGTTATTCATAGCAATACAGATCGAGATTTCTAATCTGTAACTAAAATATCTGCATTTTTGTGGTCATAGGACATCGCTTTCATTGTAGCTTTTGTGTGTTTTTTTTATTATTTATTTCCATTTGGTATTATTAAATGAAGTAAAGAATATATCTTAAGCAAGAAAAGATAATTTGCAAATCAACCTATCATAGTGATAGTTTCTTCTTATACAAGCATAGAAATTATTGGAAGCGAGAAGTCACTTGTTTCAGATTTGTTAATATCTCTTTATGCATTCATTCCGGTACTGTCTGTTTCGTAGGTTTACTCTGATGCATATTTTCTTTAAAATTACATTATTTCTTTTTCCCTCAAAAGATTTCCCTGACTGTCCAAATATTCGGTGGGATTCAAATAGCATATCACATTCATAATCCGATCTAAGCCCCCAAAATAGGATAATTTCTTATCAAATCCTCCATTTTTATCTATGGTTCTGTTGGAAACTCCAAATTACACTACATTAGTTAATATAAAATTTGGAACAATCGAATTTCGTAATCATAGATATGTTACTGAGCATTTATGAAGAAAATTCTTGCTTTTTGCTCTGATTTCTTTTTATTTAGTTCATTATCTTCTTTTGCAGTTGTCTGTTATTATTTAGCAATTAAAGCAGTATGTATTGAAACACTTTGTTCATTATAAACCAGAATAAAATACATCATAATCTTCAATTTTTGAACAGAAGTGTTATTAATACATGTTGTATAATAAAAATCGTTATAACTTATTTAGATAATGATTTTAAACAGCAAAAGAGTTAATGTTTGTTGCAAAAAGTGCGTTTCTTGTTTGCTGGCTGGATAAGACTGAAGGGTACCCAGGCGTACAGGGATGCGAAGCCCTGGTGAGGCCTATATAGGTTCGGACTTTTGCTTCTTTAACTTCTTCCTATTCTTTATTATCATCATCGATAACTTCACCAACGGTTAATTCAAAATCATTATCATTAATACTAAATACTTTAATATTAAAAGACTTTTGAATCACTTTAAAGTACCATATATTTTGAATATATTTATTCTTTGTTGTAAAGGGATAAATCCTTAGACAGCAGGACTTAGAGTATAATTTGGACTTGAAGATAAATTTATATCTAATATTGATAGCTATTTTAATGGCAGTCTTTTTCGCTTTTTACTCTGGCTAAGCTTGTATTATTTGCATTTCTTTTTTTCTTCAAATATCTCATATTTGATAGTGCATGTTAGGTTTCATATCATTTTAAAACAATTGGTTTAATATATAATTTACTTATAAACACATAATCAGTTATTAGATTTAAATAAGTTAGTCGAGTAAAGTTAGAAAGTAATTTTTATAACATTATTAAAACATGATTTAAGTTAAACTTAATTGTTTCCTAAAATGCACGTATAAGTTAACTATAGTTAGGTAGAAATTTAAACAGAGATATTTAGTAAATATATGGTAAACTTATTATTCTATGGAGTGAAGTTTAAGCAGGCATGGTCCAAAGATAGCTCCCTGAGGGACACCTTGAAAACTTTATAAATATTATTCATTTTAAAGGGTGCAAGGTACTCTCATTTATCGAGATGGGTCGGAGGTAAATGGGAGTGTAATCTTAGACGGGTATCCGCACGGTACTGAGATAACATTTAGATGTATAGCGTCGATTATGGGAGAGAAAACGACTTGGAAGCTTATATGCGAACAAGGCAACTGGGTTGGGAAGAGTTTTAACTGTGGTAAGTTAAACTATTATTGCGTTAATAAAGTTCGAATGTAGTAGTGCAATATCAAAAAAAAAAAACGATATCTCTAAAGACCGTATCGAACGCTTACGGCAAAATGTAAACAAATTTTGTAATAACACGAATTCAAAATCAATGACAGAAAAACTATTTCGATTCAAATATTTCCGGTTTATGTAACTTCAGCATGTTCAATATATATTGGGACGTAAATAACGCATTTATCGAATGTTAAAAAATATTGAAGTTAGAATTCAGACGGATCTTCTAGAGACTGCTTATCAACATTATTTTGTGAATAATCGTTAGGTGGATTTCAAAATGCCCTTAAATTTTATAAAATTAAGATCAGATGTTCTTAGTGCTGTTGCTCAGATTACAATAAAAATGGTGATAACTTTTCAGAAGAGTTAGAAGCTGACAATGAAGAGTTATTAAGTAATAACAGTTGTATATTCCACAACGATGAATCCAATGTTGTCACATTCTATAATGATCTAGAAATTACTGAGACAGTTGATTTCCCTTCTGGTGCCACCATTATATCCAGGTTAGTATAATGTTGTTCTCATAATAATAATTCACACTACTGAAACTTAACCCTTCATGACACCTAATTTTTAAATATTACCTAAATTATAGTATGTATAGAACCGAGAAGATTGTCTATTTATCTAATAGGAAAATATCTTAATTTCCATATGTTACACACATGTTAATTAGGTACAGTATTAATAAATGAAATATTACTTGGACTAGAATTGTAGTTAGAAAATAAAAATAAAATCAGCTGAGTGCCTTAAGCGCTCGCCTTAGTAGTCCGGTGAAGCTGTTAAGACCTTGCTGGGTCAATAGCGTAGTCAGTTCGAAAACAAAAAGTAAACAATGCATTAAATACAAAATAAGCTGCTTGTGGCAATTTTCGTATACTTAATAGAATTATGTTTATTGTATTTTTTTATGTCATAGGAAGCAAACGGACAGGTGGGTCATCTGATGTTAAGTGAACACCACCGTTCATAGACACTTGCAACACCAGGGGATTCGCAAGTACGTTGCCAGCCTGTGTTGAAGGGGAAGGGGAAGGGGAGAGGAGAAAGGGGAAGGCAGGTGGGCCTCCGGCGCTCTCACTGACCGATCGAAACGAAACAATGCAAGCACTGTTACTTCACGTCGGTGTTTCTGTGTGTCGGGTGGTAGTACCGGGGGCGAGCCGACACATTCATGCTGAAACCAGTAATAGCTTCAGCGTGGCTCTACCACCTACAAATGTAGTAATTATTTGGAAAATAATCATCATGCGTTCAGTTATGGTTTTTTATATTCTTCATTGTTAACATCGTTCATATCTTCATATACAGATCTACAAGATACATTTGGATGAAATATTGGAATTGCTAAAAATACTAAATTTTTTGTTATAGATGTAGCGATATTGGTAAATATGCAATGATAGGATCCCAGAGTCGCAAGTGTATTGGAGGCTCCTGGGATGGTGTCAAACCTTCCTGCTTCGGCTTGAACCAGGAGAATGATTACGCAAGTAAGTATTTATAAAACAAATAATGTTTTACTTGCTTAGTTTATTTTTAGTATGTAAATATCTCTTTGTTGAAAAGGATATAGTTCCATTGTAAATATTGGAATAAGTTCGAAAATGAGTTAGGTTTAATTCTTATTTTGTGTTTAGTGGTTTTTTTTAGCAGGAGCCACATCTGTCTGTTGGTCTGTTTGTTACTCACTCAAAACTACTGAAAGGATTTTCATGCAGTTTTAACAGTAGATAAAGTGATTCATGAGGTAGGTTTAGGTATACCATTTGCCAAAGATTTTTTTATTATCAGAGCTGGACAACGTCCGCCGGGTCCGCCAGTTGTCTATAAGTATATGCCACGATAAAAGTAAGCAGCAAAAAACATAAAATCTTAACTGTTATCCTAAATCGCGCGTTTGTTTATTCTGCCTGCTAGTGGACAAACGTCCTACAATCCTGTTTCGACATTCACAAGGACCGATAGCGCAAACCAATGACGGGAAACTATTAATTTACCCCGGCACTGTGCTGCACATGGAGTGCTTATGGATGAGAAGGTTTGGAAACCCGAAGTGGAACTTCACGCACTACAATCCGGAGTAAGAGTTCTTCAAATTTTGTTTATACACAAGGTCGGTCTTGTTTACATGGCCGCTCCGTTCATAAAGCGATTAAAATTGCCACTTTATCAAAGAACACTTGCCTCGTATATTTGGATAATAACCCGTGCTTTTTATCACTCTGTTTTAATTTTAAACTCGCTTAAGTACGCAATGCAAAATGTATTCATTGAATACAAGATGATTTGCAACCGCTTGGTTGGGCATTAAAAAGGGCAAGGGTTCAATCAAATCTAAAGAAAATTTGTCATATGGTCATAGTCCTACGAAAAACGTTCAGTACATTTGTTGTGATTGAGCCACAAAATAAATATATTTTCCATGATTACTACTCTCTTAAACTTGAAAATTTGCATACAAATACTAGTATGGTTGGGCAACTACATTTAAAAGGCAATTCTATATTAAAATCTTCGAAACACTGTCTAGTACTTAATATCGTGTAAGGTTCTGGCGAAGAACTAAACTAAAACGAATAGATAACCAACGTAGAATACTTTGGTACCTATTTATTATAGTTTAATTTGAGGTAGATACGTGTCATATCTTCGAACTTCTTTTGTAGACATTTTTTACTTATATACTTTGACGCTGTACCTCATTGAACTACCACTGAGCTATTATTATTTTTATAGTCGTTTCTTAAGAAATAAAGATATTTTTACAAATTATCTACAAAGTGTATACAAGGGTGCAAAGAAAACCCTCAAACATAAAATTATGACAATGAGACCTGGCGTTAGCGTACTGCCGCTTATGAAAACGGCGCTGATTTTCAGGCAGGCGTCAAATTTCCCGGCTAAAATACAAGTAAGGATCACTTATTTCACTCTCAAATTGTAAACTTAAACTTGAAATACATATCTGTAGCTATACATATAAATAATTAAGACTCAACCAAAAATAAAGTAACATGAGAAAAAAGAAATATAATTATAAATGCCCTAATCTTTGTTGCTGAAGAGTTTGTTATAGTTTTTAGAAATTTATTCCGTATTTACCTCATGTAATATTAATTGAACATAGCTTATATTTACATTAATAATATATCTAACAGTTCTGAACGTAAATACCAAGTGGGTTGGACAACTGACCCCGGGAGGGACAGCCAGTTGGAGTATCGGCTGAGCATCATCAACGCGGTCAAAGAGGACTCCGGCGTCTATCGATGTGACACTCCAGCAAGGCAGAGTCATCAAGTAGAAATTATTGTTGAAGGTGATATATCAATAATCATCAGTAAATTTTTTTGGGTTAATTACAGCATATGCTTTCACGTAACTATCACATTTTAAACGCCGTCTATCCACTCTATCTTTGTACTATATTATTAACTGTGTATAGGTATATTCAATGTTGGGTATATAACATAATAAATTTATCTTCAACGTCACTTACTTTCTTAAGCCAAGAAAAATGACCGTCTTACTATTTCAGGTGCTAGAACATACCATTACACCTTGCCTATCGAAAATTTAACTCTGAAGTTCCTAGACTTTTTTCCCCGTGGATCACTTTCAAAATTTTACTGGTTCCGGTGAACTCCCTACATTTCTACCATATTTCCAAAACTTGACGAAAAATAAGCAACTTGGATCTAACTATGGAAATCATGTAATCATGGAAATACATTTCAAACAAGTTGATGCATTCATGCAAGCATACAAACAACACGAGTCGTATTTCGTCCCTTTGCACGTCTGGACTGTTGTAATTGAATTATACCGAATATGGTATATGCAAGTTTTTACAAGTAACAGTCGCTGAGCTTCTTAAAATATTATCTGCCTACATTGGTAGGAGAAGTCAAGACAGCATTTTAGTTCTTCACTATCGAAAGCAGATAAATTTTCGTGGACTCACGCTTACGAATTATGAACCCCAATTTTTTGTCACGATGGAAGAGAGGAGAGGGGGGGGAGAGGTGGGCGTCCGGCTTTCTCACTGACCGAACGAAACGCAACAATGCAAGCACTGTTACTTCACGTCGGTTTTCTGTGAGTAGTACCGGGGGCGAGCCGACCCATTCATGCTAAAACCAGTAATAGCTTCAGCGTGTCTCTACCACCTACCAAATGTCCCCAGATGTTCACTGCCCTCCATTGCCAATCCGTCGAGGACTTGTCGCCAGCTCCGTTGGTACTCTTTTAGGAACAGAGATTAGCTTCTCCTGTGCCAACGGTAACGCCCTAATCGGTGCCCAGGTCCTCACTTGCCGGGCATCTGGTAATTGGAGTGCTCCGTTGCCAGTCTGTGAGAGTAAGTTTGCTAAAATTATCTTTTAGAACAAATAATAAGGTTTTACATTAACGAAAAGGCGACATTAAAAAGAGACAAACATAGACGTCTATACGACTTAAAGTGCCAGAGAATGAGATAGAAAACATTATACAGTGTTTCGTAATATTCGAGGTCTCCTCAATGTATATATATATTGCACTGTTTACTAAATGTATCTTCTATACCAAATAACAAGGTTTTACATACTGCGGTATATATTAAACTTAGTCTTGGTGATCTAGCGGAGTGAAAACATTTTAGCCTCTTTGTGATTCTTAACGCGATGAAACGGAAAACGGCATTAAAGAGCCTAACGTATATATCTATAGCATTTAACGTACGAGAGAATGAGATAGAACACATTATACAATATGGCATACATTCGTGGTCACTTCATTGTATACATAGATTGCACTACTTAATATTTGCTCTGGCCTATATTCTAATAAAGCTATATTCAGAGTGGTCAAAAAGTTTGACGCAGACTATATTTAATATATTTTGTGCATTTCATGATACTTGAGTAGGATGATAGACGAGTGTACTCAGATATAAAGGTTATGCAATTCCTTATGTTTATTGTATCACTTTGTTACTCTATATTTGATACAAGCCACACTATTTGTAATGTGATAGATTAAGTACCTACCTTTGTCACTTTTGCATTCTTTTTAATAAAATATTATTTATTCTTAATGAATGGGGCAATACTTTTACTCCGGTTTGGAAAAACCCTTTACGATGTTGAACTATTGGTTACAGCTTCATAAGATACAATTCTAATAAATTTACGGAGGTTTGGAACGTATACGTTTAAGGCTATGTTCATATGACAAGCTCTTAACGTGCGTTGAACGATCGCAAAATTTTTGTATACTACCGCACAAATCATAAACGCAGTAAAGAACATGTTAACGGTTTCCAGAAAAATGTAGTCAAATTTGAAATTGTATTTGTGGTTACCTACAATTTGTTATGCAAAGATTAGTAAATATATAATATATATATATATATATATATATATATAAAATATATATTTACTAATATATATGTATATACATACACATGATGCTCGTTTGTGAGGCATTGAACGTACGTTGCCGCGGCCGTTCTGCTTCAGTTTCTTCTACATTTATCCGGTATACGCGTTAAAAGCGCGCGTTCAACTGAACGGTAACATGGAAAACCAATGATCTTAAAGCCTTGACGTGAGCTGACAACAGTCGAGCGTTACTCTATGTTCACATGACAAGCGCTTAACGCGCGTTTACAACTATATACAATTTATTCAAGCCGTACACATGCTAACGCGCGTTTAATAAAGCTCGTGTTAAACGCTGCGTTAAAGTTCAATAGTTGTCAGCGCGCATCAACGCCCCCTTTGAGATCATTGATTTTCTAGTTCATCATTCAGTTGAGCGCGTGCTTTTGTCGCGAATAAGAAACAATTGTAGAAGAAACTGAACCAGGACGGCGGCGGCCATGCACGTTGAACTCCCGACAAACGTATCCGTGCCGACACTATGTGAACACTATACAAATATTTTGCGTTTGTCGTGTGAACATAGCCTAAGGGTTACATGTGTTGGAACAGGTGTGGAGTGTGGGGAGGTGGTACAGGATGGGCCGTTAAGAGACGGGGAGCGTAGAGCTCGCGTGGCGATAGTGTCGCGCGGTGTGGGGGGTCGCGCCGCATTCTCGTGTGCCCCGGGGTGGACCCTCAGTGGGGCGCCGGAGACCGTGTGCTTGCCGGCCGCCGACTGGGCTCGACCCTTCCCCGTCTGCAGAGGTATGCACATACATACATTCATTGCACAATACATTTATTTCTTACAAGATGGAGTTGTAATGCTTGGGCTATCCGACACTAGATGTCGCTGTTCGAAACCTGCATTGCGGTATCAAGATCGTTTTTCCATTTGATATAATGTATTGTAATTCACGAATAAAAGTTCGTAGACCGGTGAAGCTGTAAAGGCCTTGCTAGGCCAACAGCGTAGTCAGTTCGAGAGAATAAAAAAAGTAAAAAAGTTCGTTATACCTATACACCTCATACTTTGTTTCATTTGAATACATTATAATAATAGGTTATGCCCGCGACTTCGTCCGCGTGGAATGTGGGATATCGCTAATTTTAACTCGCGACCTCGTTTACGTAGAAGGTGATTTTTTTTAAACAATACGTACGTTAACCCCGATTTTGAAACATTCTTCATTGGTGCTCCACTCCTATTGGATTTAGCGTGGTGATATGAAAGAATTTTTCAAATTGGATCAGTAGTTCCTGAGATTACCGTGTTCGAACAAAAAACAGCTTTATAATATTAATATAGAAATATAGATTTAGTAATTACTTATAGAGGTTTTAGGTTAATGGTATTAGATCTATAGAGAGAGGCATCATTTGCAGAGGTATCATTAACATATTGATCCACTCTATAATAACCTGTAGAGATTATAATTCAAACCCATAATATTCAGAGGATTACTACGACATCCGTATATTTCGAAATAAATAGGATATGTCTCGTTACATTTCAAAATGAGCTAAATTCAATTTTAGCCGTTCCTAATATTTTACGTTATTTTTCAAGACGTTCAAATTTCGTACATGTAAAACATGAATTATATAAAAAAAAAACAAAAAACTTATGAAAGGCAAAATTTGATCTTCGTTCTCGGTGTATAAAAACTGGGAATCTTAAAAAAATTAAGCATGTTATATGAACAGTTAAAATTGGATTTAACTCATTTTGAAATGTAACTACACAATTATGTATCATGAAGAGATGAAACAGATCGAGTTTTTTGGCGATCGTTCTCGATGAGTGAGTTGTTGTGTAGAACCGGTGATAGTTTTGACGTCCATAAGCGTCTTCTCAGGTCTAAATTTATTTAAAGTACCTATTTTTGATCTCTTACCGATTCTCCCGATAAAATAACAGCGGCGAACGATCAGTACCAGCTTGTCTTTCCAAATAGAGTGTGCTCACGCCCACGCCCGCGTACCAACAGATCACGCCGCCATGCTCGGGGGGTAAATTTCGCTCCCGCACACCAGATTAGGCCCTCCTCGGCAGCAGCTTAAACCTAGGTCCGTTCCCTCGGCGTGGAGCCCTTGAGTGCGCTGCTCGCGCGATACAGTGACACAAAACCTTACATCACTGCCACAACATTGCACATATCACCTCCACACACGTGCATGCGCACATGGTTACACATGAAAGTGGAAGGGTTTTATTTTTTCCCTTACCGAAATGAAATAGTTTAGAAAAATTATCCAACATAAAATACATGTAAGAATTATTGAGGTATGTATGCTTGGTACACATATATATTTCAATAACTCATACAAGTATGAATATGTAGCTAAGCCTAGGCTAGCTCAGTTAGGTCGCGAATTGCATGAACTAGGCAACAGCCCAAGCCGAGGTGTGCCGTACACGCTTGAGCTAGTTGTCAAAATAAAATAGGCTTAGTGCCTTAAGTGCTCGCCTTAGTAGTCCGGTGAAGCTGTTAAGGCCTTCCTAGGCCAATAACGTAGTCAGTTCGAGAAATAAAAAGCGTTAGCCCAAAGTAACTATTTCACGCGGACAAAAGTTACTTACTTGATAAAGGCGAATAATTATGAACATTTTCATACACGTTGATGACTGTATAACTTGTTTTTAAATAAATAACAATTGAGTATAAATGATGTATAAACTTAATAGAAAAATATAAAGAAAATTTGACTTTCAAATTGCTCGATTCAGAATAACTTTATATAATAAATTCTAATTATGTTATACTACCGTGAATTAATCTCAAATTAATTATGTTCAGTATAGTTTTATATTCACATCTTTTTATACTTGGTGGTATATTTATTATACTCTTAAAGTTTTATATCATACTAGCTGCTACCCGCGGCTCCGCACAGGCTTTTTAAAATATATTAAAGAAATGTAAAATTGTGAGTGGGTGTGTATATTAAATGCTTTTTTAAAAACATTTGTAACTACGACACACACGCCATCTACTGTAACATGTAAAGTGTACATTAGATATATGAATACTAATAGTATATCGAATGGGATAGTATTTATCATCAGCAGCATACCTGGAACTTCAACCTACTATATACCACACTCAGTGCTCATTAACACTATATAAGAAAGTAATGAAAATTTTAAGCTATATATTATCGAACAATATATCTTAAATCTTTTATTATATAGATATAATATGCCCATATTGTCGATATACTTAAGTTATTTTTATACGTTGCTTTAATCACTGAGTTATGTAGACGCAAACGTGGTAAATAAAATAATATGGCCGCCAAATTGACCAAAAAGATGATATAATTAATATTACATACAAATATATGACTTTCAATTATATATATATTTATTCTTGGAGTCCAGTAAAGCACACGTCTCCCGCGGTTGTAACATATTTTTGATCAATTTCACAGGGATGAATGCACAGGTAGCAGTTCATCACTACATACTGTACCAATTCAAATAAAAAAAGAATCATTAAAATCGGTTGCCAATGGACAATAATATCGATTAACATACATAAAAAAACATACAACCGAACATAGTAACCTCCTCCTTTTTCGAAGTCGGTTAAAAACAAAGTCCTCTGGTCTGTCTGTTTATCTGTTCGCGATAAAGTCAAAAACTACAGATCGGATTTTCATGTCGTTTTCACTAGTAGATAGAATAATTAATGGGGAAGGTTTAGGTATAATTTGTCAAGGTTTACTTTTTATTATCGGGGCGGGACAACGTCTTCCGAGCCCGCTAGTTATCTACCCGTAAAAGCCCTGTGAAAGTCGGTCCAACCAATTAAGAGATAGTAGGATATTGCGGACGAAGTCTTAAGTAACAAAATAAAATAGTCTAAATTACTTCTTATAAGGTGAGTTATCTGCCAGTGAAAGTCCCGTGAAAATCAGTTCAAGCATTACGGATATTCCACTACGGCCGAAGGCGAATAAAAAACCTAAATTACTTTTTATGAGGTCTGTTATCTACCAGTGAACACGCCGTGAAAATCGGTCCAACTATTTTGGAAATAGCAATGCGGACGAAGCCGCGGACAAATAAAATAGAGTATGTCAACCACTATAATTTCGGCTATCTGCCAGTAAAATTATCGTTCAAATAAGTGCAGCCGTTTTGGAGGTAACCCAGAACGAACAAACAAACATAATATAAAAATATAGACGGAATATAGAAAAGTTTTTTTTTTTTGGTCATTTGTAGCCATATCCATTCATCAAAAAGTTGTTATTTTAATTGTACATAAACAAACTTTATTTTTATAATACGTAATAGATTACAAATAAAAAATTGGAAATAAAACTAAAGTAGAATAAAGTTATTGAATAAGAAAACAAAATAAACTTTGAAAATGTTTGCGATAGAAACTTACCACATTACCATGGCAACGTACATAACACTAACGCTAACGAAATCTCTCAAAAGGAAAAACGTGCCCGATTTTGAAACATTCTTCATTGGTGCTCCGCTCCTATTGGTCGCATCGTGATGATATGTAGCCTAAAGCTTTCCTCGATAAATGAGCTATCTAAAACTGAAAGATTTTCTCAAATTCGACTGGTAGTTCCTGAGATTAGTGCGTTCAACCAAACAAACAAACAAACTCTTCAGCTTTATATATTAGTATAGATTACGTATCTGTTACATGCACGTTCTTTTTATACTTTAAACACTTGACCGCAATTTTACGGTATGTTAAATGATGTGGTTCAAGATAGACTATAAGAGAATTGGCTCTCAAGTACTATTGCTGGAACACACCCATAGGTGCTTGGAGACAGATTTCCAAGTTGAGGGTGGTAGTTAGCCAGATTGACTTAGAAAAAAAAACAATGCGTGTATCACTAGGTATGTACATGCTCATTAAGTGAAAACGTTTTGGCCTATATGTATTACATTATATAATATCATTACCAATTCATATTATAAAACAAAATCCTATGCCAAGTCTCCCTGTCTGTTTGTTCGCGATAAACTCAAAAACTACTAAACGGATTTTCATGCTGTTTTACCACTAGATAAACTGATTCATGAGGAAGGTTTAGGCATATAATTTGTCAAGGGTTTGAAGTTATACTTCTTTTGGCGCGTTAGGGAAAAATGACGAGAGTAAATTTTTACGATGCGCGCGCATACCGTCGCGAAAAACCGACACCCTGAAGTTAGCTGTAGTCAACATTTTGTTTCTTTGTATTTCTTTGTATCAAAACTTTCAGTGTTTTAAATACCTTTTTTCTATTGTTAGTGTCGTTTTTTCTACAAACGTAGAATAAGGCGAAAGATAAAATTTATGAAAAGATTTTTATCTTGTTACGCCAAAGAAGTATAACTTCTAACGCGTGTATATAAGTACACACACACTTTTTTTTTATTATCAGGGCGGGACAACGTTCGCCGCGCCCGCTAGTAACATATAATACATTGTTCAATACATTACGCTTCATGTAAAACCTGTTATGATATGATAAATAAAGAACTATAAAAGCTTGCGAATGGCAAGGAGTCGAATCTAGCATCGCTTTATATTATCCAGAGGTGTCCTGCCCAGCACTACCTCCACCTACCTCAGGCTACGTCCTCGGACGAGCTCCATACCGTGCCGGAGACGTGCTGCAGTTCCACTGCAACCCTGAGCACACGCTCCACGGGAGGCCGATCCTCGTGTGCCAGGACAGTGGCCGGTGGAGCGACAAGCCACCAACCTGTAAATCCATCTTCAATTACCATACCCTTAGAAACGTTGGCGTTACTGGTAAGATTTAAGGTCTAGGATCTGGGAACTTTCCTTCTAGCTTCGATGTCTTTTGAAGAATCTTTTTTCTACTTGTCTTAGCCACCAATCCTGGCTTTTAAAAAGATTTCACTTGGTGACTTGTAGTGATTACGTAATTCTAAAAAAACGGTGGCCCACTCAAAGGAACCTTCCAGAAAATGTAGTCACACCTCACAGATCCATGTTCTACGTTATTATTTCTAATCTACTTCACTTTTGCACAATAATCAAAGCTATATTACTGAAAATACTACCGATATACATAATGTAGGGTGAGTAAGGCAAGTTTATTAATCCAAATTCATTAAAAATCAACATCATTTCAGAACTACTGCACCTATTTGACTTTTTTTTGTGTCTGCCATTTTTAGGACAAAGTTTGTATAAAATAGTCAAAAGTTCTTAGGAACAAGTAAATAAAGTTGGGTTAAACATTTCCATATTAAAAAATGAGTACTACAGAGGAGAATAGGTAGATCTTTAAAAATATTGATAGAATTGTCAGATTGACGTTCAATTGTAATTTTATTTCATTATATTAATGTTAAGGTATTAATTTGCTTTATTAGTAAATTCGTGCGAAGCAGGGGCGGACAGATAGTTTGAAATTTAAAAAAAAAGTCGAGGCAGTGATTAGGACTACCATCAGAAGTAAAAACTCACATAATGGAACCATTGTGTTTTCTCTCTTGAATTTTTAAATTAATTGTAGTGGGAATTATTAAAATTTCATAATTCGTACTAAAAATCATTGGTCTGGTTTTCACACCAATTGGCAGTCGGAGCAATCATATACATTTTTATACAGCTGATTAATCAATCAGAAATATTATGGATTGCGTAACCTCAATGCAAGATATCGATATTACATGTACACGGATACGCAATAAAGTCGGTCAAGCTTACTAGCATGTCATGACGCGAAACGACAAGTTTTTACCTTACCAAAAAAACCCGCTCAACGCGCCTGAGGAAGTTCTCACTTCAATAAATTATCAAAACTATTCAAACGCGAGCAAAGCTGTGGGCACCACCTAGGTTCGCAAATAATAGTTTTTTTTTTTACTTCAGGTGCTCAAGCCTGCACATATCCCGGTACGACCATATCAGGTAGAATGTCTTCGGTGAAGTTCTATTACAAGATTGGAGAGACAGTAACGTTTACTTGTGAACCGGGGTACAAACTTAAAGGAGCGCCGATGCTAAGGTGTTTGAAGTGAGTAATATGTCTTTTGCCATAATCAACATACTAGCCTTAGCATATTGGATGGAGATCTCATAATGCGGTTTACGGTAGGAATTGTAGTAAACTGGTAGAAATCGTCACGTAAGGAAAAAGCGTTACGCATCCTTCATGAGACTTTTTCTATTTGTGTATTAGATCGAGGCTCGTTAACGCAGTTTGCGGCAGGAGTTGACCGGTAGAAATCTTCAAGTAGGAAAAAACGTTACGCCTTCTCTATGAAATTTTCTCTTTAATCTCTCTATTATATAAAGATGTGTGCGAGAGACTATAGAAATTCAATCAGACACGCATCATACGCTGCCGATTGTTTAACCTCGATACGGCAAGCATGGAAATGCCCTAAAAGCTTATTTTGATTTTGAATTTTTTTATATAATAACTTTAAACGAGCCATTCTCATACATATATACTTATGTTTAAATTTATTTAATTTATGTCGAAAACGGCTCTAACGATTTTAACCATAATGTATATTTAGATAAGGTTTTTCTTTTCAAGTTTATTTGTGTAAGTGTTTTTCTTAAGAAAATGAGATTTTACAACAACAAAAAAAACTAATAATTATAGCAACATCTCGTTAATGTATTACATTATTGCCAATTGATGATATTGATACTGAACGCACTGGTACCTCAAATTCTAGTAAGATGGCGCTATATGTCATTAACAGTATATAAATACGTTCAGCTTAAATTTAATAACAACAATGCAGTTACAGTAGTCTCACTAATCTAACACTATTTAAAATCAGGAGGTGTCGGATTATTGGAATTTTCGGATTATTGGACTGTATAGAACAATTTTATAAAAAATTTGGAGGTTATATTGATACCGGTGCGCAAGTATGGAAGGCAAGTAGTGGGAAATAGCGTGAATTGCATGTATCAGGCAACAGCCAAAGCCGAGGTGTGCCGCGCACCCTTGAGCTAGTTGTCAAAATAAAATCGGCTGAGTGCCTTAAGCGCTCGCCTTAGTAGTCCGGTGAAGCGGTTAAGACCTTGCTTGGTAATTGGGTAGTCAGTTCGAAAAAAAAAAAAACAAAAAAAGCAAGTAGTGGGGGAAGCGTGAGCGTAGGATTTTGTTGGATTATTCCAATAATATAAGTATAGGAGAACGGGTTTTAATGTCCAAAGGCTATTATAGGGGGGATAAATGACGCCCCTCTCTGTGCATCCATCAAAAACGAGTGTAACAATCTATGTTTTGTAAAAATATCTATCATGAAAAGATAAACCTGATCGAGTTTTTTGCCGGTTCTTCTCGATGACTGTGTTGTTTTTTTTTTATTATTTTTTTTATCTTTATTTTTGGCAACCAATCTTTTAGATTATTACTGCCATTGTCAAGTATTTAATAGTATTACAAGTTCTTCTTCTATTCCATTTTCGGCAACCGGTCTTCTAGTAAATTATTGCTGCATTGTCAAGTGAGTATCGATATTACAAGTTTCTTGATATAATTTCAATGACCTAACAAGATGGTGGCCCTCTTGTTAGAACTTTCCATGGAATTTTTGTGGCATCTCAGAATTCATGGTCCGTGGTATTATTTTCCATTCACTTCACTTATGCACAATAAACAAACTATATTACCTAAAACACCACCAATTTTACACAATATAGAGTCAAGTAACACAAGATT
This sequence comes from Antheraea yamamai, assembly GCA_036509395.1. Classification (NCBI taxonomy): domain Eukaryota; kingdom Metazoa; phylum Arthropoda; class Insecta; order Lepidoptera; family Saturniidae; genus Antheraea; species Antheraea yamamai. The sequence continues at coordinate 15,807,922 of AP028443.1, read as the reverse complement.
ATGAATAAAAAATAAAATCCGATTTGATTCAGATTTGATTTTGAAGTGCCGAATTACTGAGACTCAACTGCATTGTGTTAACCAACCGAGCCAACCTCAGTCGCTCGAGTACTTGATAATAACTTAAGATTAAAACAATACATTGTTTCTACAGGAATCGGAAATGGTCAAACGCGATACCGTTATGCACACCAATGGTTAACTATACATCGTTGGATTCAGTCGCCATGTTGAATTCTGACATAGACGCCATGTTGTCGGACGGTCCCGCGCAAACGTCAGACATATTGCGGACGCGCGAAACGCCCGCCATTTTGTCACCCGAAAGCTACAAAGCCGCGGTAACTCGCATGGCGGTCTCGCGTATGCTGAGACGTGGACCCATAGAGAATTATAGAAATAGAATTCTCAGAGTCAATCGATTATTAAGGAGAGACGCTGAGAGATAATTTTTAATCGTATCCCTTTATTTTTGGCACGAAACGATTATTTATTAACATTTTTATATTGACGCGACGTCAAAATATTCTCTACAAAGAAATTTGTTTTTACTGTGTGATATACCTATAAGTTGTTACATTTCAAAATGAACTAACTCCAGTTTTAGCTGGTGATAGGATTTAAAGATTTTGTTTTTAATTTTCAAACTTTATACACGTAAGTTTTGATAATCATAAAAATAACCTAATAATCCAATGAAAGGCCAAATTTAGAATCGGTTCAGAGTATATAAAATATGGAAACCATTAGGAAAAACTATATATCTTATATAAACAACTGAATTTGGAATTGGTTCATTTAGAAATGTAACGACTTATATATTGTAATGATCCGCATCTGTATTGGTGTTAAAACCAAGTGTCGTTCAAGTAACCAGCATCAGAGGAAGGTGTGAATTATGCTTTGCTGGTTTTTATGACGTGAAAGATGAGGAATTTAAATGGCTGTTAGGTTAGCAGTATTTATTTTTCATTGTTATTAAAAAAACCCATAAAGAAAACTTACACAAAGTTCTATAGACATTATCCCAATACTTACATAAGCATAAAGGGTTAAGTTTACTTATGATGAAATAAAGGAGAGATGGTACAAAAATGACTAGATATCTGCTTATGTAATACTTGAACAGCTATTTGTCATTACGTAACGATCAGATTTGTTTCAAATGCCATCTATCCGCACATTTTTGTACTACATTACATGTATACAGTGTTTGATATTTTATATGGTGTTTTGTTATTAAATATTCGAAAATGTATTTTATATTACTTCGTGTTTACTTATATCACTCTTTCGTTAGGTGTAAGTAGTTCACGTCTAATTGTAAATGTTCTGTGTGTAATGATGTACATATCAGTAAGTGATAATCTCTCGACATTACATTTTAACTGACACATCCATTACTTCTCAACATATATTTAAGTTGGGGATTTTTTAAAATAAATATGACAATGTGCCGGATTTTAAACACAGTTCAATTATAAGCGAAGGCGTCCAGCGTAACATCTACATGTCTAGAGGCCACTCGGCAGCAGAACATAACACTGGTCTAGAAACATGACAATCTAAAAATTTTTTTTATCATCATTCATAAATTATTTTATCACACCCTTACGATCCAGCAACTCGAACAAAAAAAACATAGGTATATGTAGTTTAGACGCGGTAGAAAGAATACCTTCAAACATATTAAAATATTCATATAGGCGATACACGTGAACAAAATATACCAAGCTGGTTATGTCCGCTATTCCCAAAGGCTACGTACTGTACAAAGGTTCATACACAGGTACAACGCTCGGACCAGAGCAAGTATTGGATAGTGCAATACACAATGAGCAGATCGTGAATATAAGAAACACTGCATAATGTATTTTATTTCATTCTCTCGCATGTTAAATCATATAGTTTGTCTTACTTTAATGTTGTGTTTTCGTTTCATCGAGTTACAAATTTAAACGGGGTTAAAGAAGTTTTCACTACAAAAAGCAAAACAAGAGAAATGTTTCAAACGAAAGTACGAGTGTGACAGAAAGTTAAGCATTAAGAACCACGTGGTATACATAACCTTACTTTTTGATTATATTTTTGTAAAAAAAAAGATAAATAACAATCCTCTACTATATCGAGATTAAATCGTATTAATTATTAATTGGATTTCATATAAAAAACGTAAGCAATTTCGCTTCTGTCAAACGTTCTAAGACAACTCATGGTCTTTTTAAACTTCACTTCCATTGCTCCACTTTCATTATTCGGTTCGTGCCAATCGTTTTGTTTATCGCCGTCTGTAAAATTACGTCTACTTTAAGATTGACATATAATTTAGATTAAATAATTTGGCTCAAATTGAATAATATTCTGTAATATATAAGTGACTACATTTAATAAAGTACTTAAGTCTATGATGACTATAATTTTAATACGTTTCTTGTCTGTCTTAAATTATAAATTTAATGGATTTGAAAGAACAAGCGAAGACTTTATTAATTGTTATGTATATAGTTTCATTTTATATATGTTAATTTATTTTAAAATGTTTTGTTAGTGAAGACTGTTTAGTTTTAGAAAAATTTATCTGTTATAAAAAATATATTATCCTTGTCTATGGTATAATTCCATGTTGTAAATAAATTAATTATTCGCCAAAGAAATTTTAGAATAATTATATAAATATGATTATATATTAATTAATGCATTATTTAGAATAGGAACTTAATTTCTAATAATGTATAATATATCTTTTTAACAACGAATCGTTGGCAAAGGACACGATATAATACAGCCAAAATACGATAAAGTGTATTTTTTTTATTTTTAACACTTCAACACTAATACTACGCACAAATATTAAACCAAAATAACTCTAGATTTCTAAACTACATGAACGATTGATTTAAGTGAAAAAATAAATAAATTCGCTGTACATAAAACACTTGCATATCAAAAATTCAAGTCTCATATCTTATTATATACAGAATACAGATTATATAACAAAAAAAATAAATAATAGTGTCTTTTAATCGTGTATACGTTAAATCGGTCCCCATTGTAAGCCAGAATGAATTAATAAAGAGCATTATAAGTAAGAGTTTTTTATGGTTTCATTTACACCGACGTTGCTCAAACTGTGGAACGGAAACTTTGGGGTTAACAATCTTAAAAGAAAAAAAAGGTGGCCAGTCGCGTCTTTTGAAGCATCCTTTTTAACAAATAAATTAATTAACGAATTCGAAACCTGAATGGAGTATTATGGATCTCCGAGAAGATAATTGGCAACTTTAATGATGCGACTAATTGAAACGATGTTAATTCTATTGAACGAGTTAACGATGATCGATTGTTTTTGAAACGTATAGTAGTGTCGCCATTTTTGTAATGTATCAAATTCTATACATTTACATTAATTCGAAATGTCTTCTCTTTTCCGGGGCTAATTTCCGAAACGACTGAACCGATTTCGATGAGACTTTCATTAGCAGGTAGATAAATTTTCGGAGTAATATCTAGGTTATGTATCATATAGCTTGCCGTAAAAAAAAGAAATAATTTGTACGCTATGCTATACGCATATACGCTAAACTAACTCACGAGTTACAAGTTAGTATGTTATAGGATAAAAAATCGCTTGTTCTAGCAAACGGAGTAATAAGAAAATGATGTATATGAATAGATATATATTTCAGAAAAGAATATGTCTAAAGACATGAGAGATTATGGGTCTCTGGCATTGATATACAAAAATCCAAGATGCACACTTAACGTCTCACAGCCAGCACACAAAAATGAGTGAATAATTTTGGATTATGCACTCTTTTCACGTAGTCCCGCGTCGCTTGCGTCCTTGTAAAAACAACTTTAAATCATTCAGGTAAGGTTGAATTTGCAAAATCATAAGTTTATCGCATAACTATAACCACGTATGTATATTAGGGAGTTTTTGCGGACGGTTTCGAGCGCTACTTTTATTCGCGACTGTGTGTGTTGGGTTTTCATATGTCAATGTTCTTTGGTCTAAATACAATAATATCTTTTTACACATTATAAATGTGTTCAAACTGTTGTACCTTGTGAAAACGAACAACGAAACTTGGACAACGAAATGAAATATTACGAATCAAATTTTTAATAAACAACATACACAAATTATATTTACAAGAAATTATTTATATCCGTACTAATATTATAACGCTGAAGTCTTTGTTTGTTTGAACGCGCTAATCTCAGGAAGTACTGGTCCGATTTGAAAAATTCTTTCAGTGTTAGCTCATTTATCAAGGAAGGCTATATATCATCACGCGAAGACCAACAGGAGCAGAGCACCAATGAAGAATGTTTCAAAATCGGGGTTAACATACGCATTATTTAAAAATCTTTTCACCTACGTAAACGAAGTATGAAACCACATTTTGTAGGTGGTAGAGGCACGCTGAAGCTATTACTGGTTTCAGCATGAATGGGTCGGCTAGCCCGGGGTACTACCACCCTCTCATAGGAACAAACACCGATGTGAACAGTGCTTGCATTGTTGCATTTCGTTCGGTCAGTGAGAGCGCCGGAGACCCACCTCTCCTCCCCCTCCTCCCTCCCCTAAAGTGTCTATGGACGGTGGTGATCACTTAACATCAGGTGAGCAAGCTATTCGTTTCCCTCCTATGATATAAAAAAAAAAACACGGAGCATGAATTCTGAAATGACACAAAAATTGCCTGGAAAGTTCTAACAAGGATGCTACCATCTTGTTAGAACATAAATTATCACAAGACCCTTGTAATATTATTACTTACTAGGTGTACCCGCAGCTCCGCACGCGTTTTTTTTAAATCGTATTAAAGAATTATAAAATTGTGAGACCATGTACAACTATAGAAATGCTCTTTAAAAACAACTGTAAGTACGACACGCACGCCACCTACAGTGACATGTAACGTATACATTAGATATATAAATGCTAACTGTGTCAAATGAGGTTTTTTTTTTTTTTTATTGTAGCTCGGCAAAGTGACTGTACTGTGCCTGATGGTAAGCACAGTACAATCCAAAAACAATGGCGACCACCGAAAATCATAGTATCTATCGCCGGTCGCCGCTGTCATGCCGGCCTGAAAGCGACCCAGTCAGGGACAGCCCCCCCGGTTGCTGGATATACACCGGCTCATCCCGGAACGCGACACGCCCAAACGTGTCACTATGGCGGGTGTTCCACCTGGTGTACGGTGGTCGCGATCCAGTCGGGTACAAACACACTACCACCCCGCAAACATCATATCATCAGCAACATATTTGGAACCTTAACCCACCATGTAACTACCTCAGAGCTCACTTACACTGTATAAGGAACTAATGAAACAATGGATTAAAGATGTTATTATGATGATATAATATGTCCTTATTGTAATACGTAATAAGTAATACGTTTATGGTCTTTTTGTCTTATCTTTTTATTTATGGTCTTTTTGTCTTATCTTTTTAGAAAGACCCCTTCTATCTTTAAATTTCCTATTAATAATTATAATGTTGAATTGTGTACAATGAATGAGCCGACGTCTTGAAATCTTGCAGAAATATAAATCAAGATATAAAATTTTATATCTGTCTAAGAAGTTTTTAATATTCGTCTATTCAAATATTGCTAATTGAACTCGATACAGAATTCTTATGTGTTACTATGGTTACTGTGTTAAGCTGACGAAAGCGCGGTTAGTAAAACAAAATGGCCGCCAAAATAACCAAAAAGACAATATAATTCAAATTACATACAGATATATGAATTTCGATTATATTTATTCTTGGAGTCCAGTAAAACGCATATCTTATGCACATGTTTACAGTGAACAACATATTTTTGCTAAATTTCATGCGGACGAAGTTGCGGGTAATAGTTAGTCTAAAATAGAATAACTTAAATTACTTCCTATAAGGTCAGATATCTGCCAGTGAAAGTCCCGTGAAAATTGGTCAAACCGTTTTGGACATGGAACTGCGGGCAAAGCCACGGTTAACAGCTAGTATAAACTAAAATTGCTGGAATTACTTTTTATAGGGTTAGCTATCTGCCAGTGAAAGTTTTGTGAAGATCAGCCCAACCGCTTTGGAGATAACGTTGTAGGTAAAGCCACGGTTAACAGCTAGTATAAATTAAAATTGCTTAAATTACTTTTTATAAGTTCAGCTATCTGCTAGTGAAAGTCTCGTGGAAATCGGTCCAAGCGTTTAGAAGATAGCATTGCAGACGAAGCCGCGATTAACAGCTAGTCTAATTTAAAGTAGCCTAAGTAACCCGCTGTAATGTTTTCTATCTGCCAGTGAAATTCTCGTCAAAATCGGTCCAGCCGTTTCGGAGATTACCCGGAACAAACAGAGACAGACCGGCAAAAGTTTTAAAAATTGCATTTTTGTTATCAGTTGCGTGTATACTTTCACACCCAATCAATAAAAAAAGTGTTATTTTGATATTACATACAGACACTTCATTTTTATTATATGTATAGATTCGATAAGGGCAGTAATAATCTAGAAGATTGGTTGTCAAAAATAAAATTCTTCAAAAATAAGTCTTAAATGGGAATTATAAAGATAAGGTATCGATCAGATGCTGTGTTTTTCTCCTGGAACGCCTTCAATATGTAGTCATCGAAACAGTCAATCGCTTTAATTGTTCGCATCAGTAACGTCAAACGTAAAATATGAAATTCTAATTGATCGTCTCGAACATTATGGAAAACTATAGGGAAAATATTTCTAAGTTCTCGAAACAAGCCAGGGCTATTATTCAGTGTTCTAAATAGCCATCGTACCGATATTACTCAATCTTTTGACAATATGGCAACGGTATAAATACATTGCTGTTTTAAAAGTTTACTAATAAAAGAAGCGCGATATAAACAATCAATGTATTAAAAAGTATTGTGAAGTTTTCTTTGTAAGTGAATGCGCGTTAAATTCTAAACACCTTTACGTCAGTCGAGCGCTCGTCGCGCCGTAAATGTGACGTGTATGGAGAGTTTCGTTCGCGCGCCAAAACTCGTCTCACTTTCGGAACTGTCAAATTATAAGTTCAAGTTTTTCATTAAATCTACAAATTAACGTTCTTTCTGTTGAATAAATTCAAACTTTTGTGGAGTTTATGTCTTAAATAGTGTTTATCAGTGCCGCAACGCCGTGTATCGATCAGCAATACATTATATAAAGGTGGGTTAATCACTTTAACCGTAGACTTTAGTAACGTTAGTATTGTGTTTGTCATTTAGATATCTTGTACGTGTTTCGTGCATTCCATGTACCCCGTTTACTAATGTTTAAATAATCTAGTGACGCATTACTTACATATTACACGGTTTGATAAATTTTAGTAGTAATAATATTCGTCCTAACTCCTATAGGACAGGCCAAGGAATTAATCCATACTGCCAATTCTGGAAGTTCACGGTTTTGATAAAATAAATCGTTATTAGTTTTTTTTTTAAATCTATGCAACGGAAATAGAGGTACGTATCATTCAATTGTATGTAATAGGTTATTTTTAAAGACTAACTGTCTTTTTACTACTTGAATTATAATAAACTAACATGTGCCTACGGTTTTGTTCACGTAAAAGTGTTTTTTTTATGTTCCACGAGAATTTTGTTGAAATTAGCCAGATTGGATTTTGTATTTCATTTATATTTGTACCATTACTGCTTAACTCACATGAAAAAGGGTGTTGATATTATTTTAGATATGTTCTTGGATACCTCGGGTATGAATAAAAAAAAATACATACAACTGACTATAATAGCGGCACGCTATGATAGCCGCTTTAACACATTACAATAGTGACGTGAAATATCGATTTATTTTCGACAAAAATATAATCAAATGCTGAAAAGATTTGATTGCGGGATCATATTGTATAATTAAATATAGTTTTAGTTAGATATATACTCGTATGTAATTATACATGATATAATTTAGAAACGAGTGTACAAAATTAATTTTGTGTAATAAAAATTGATATTTAAAACAAACTGTAATCCAACTACAGAAAATAAGAGACAAGGTAGGTGCTGTTTGATATCATCGTCTTATTGAGTAAAGCAAGTCATTTGGTGTGTTATATATTCCTATGTATTTAGTTGTATTGAAATCCTCTGTCACTTCCACATCAATAACATTATAATTCAATTCAAATACCGTAGCCGTGCGTTGTCAACTAAATATTCATAAAAATTAAAAACAAAAAACCTTAAAAAGTTGAGAACAAGAATATAATTTCCTTAAACAGTGTTATACATTTACTTCCCTTTTTCTTCGCATGCGCATCACTCCGTTTACCCCACTTCTCCACACCATGAAAACACAACTGAACGCGTAGTGCTGATATAGATCGTAGTTCCCTAAAACTTTGATAACTTTGTATTAAACTAGCGGGCCCGGCTGACGTTGTCCCGCCCTGATTACCCCCCCCCCCCCCCGCAACCCCCCTTGTGGGTGGAATTTCGTAAAATCCGTTCTTAGCTGACCTCTACTCGGCGAAAGGAATATTCCTACCATATTTCAAGTCGCTACGCCTTATGGTTCCAGAGATATCGTGATGAGTCAATATATAGGTGGGAATCTCTTATATATATATAGAATAGATAGATGAATGTATCGTGATAATTTTTAGATAAGGACAAAGTGTCTAAAAAGTAAAACTAAAAAAATGTTCTCGAAATTTATACAATACCTTATACGTGATGAACGCACAACAGCAGACCTCTATAATCTATACTAATATTATGGAGCTGAAGAGTTTGTTTGCGAGTTTTTGGCGGGATCTTGGAATGCCATGTAGTGGTCTTTATATTTTATCCATAATTTTGTGTTATTTGGATCTATAGTGTAATATTGACGGTGCTTTACGTAATATAGTTTGGTTATTGGGCACAAGTGAAGTGGATCGGAAATAATATCACGGAGCATGGATTTTTCTCAATATCAGCTGCTTCTGTTTGACCGCATCCAGCGTAAAGCGCCTCGAATCGTCGACGACAAGGTAATAATATCCGATCGGCTTGACTCATTGGCACAGCGTCGGGACATCGCGTCTCTTTGCGTTCTTTATCGTATTTACCACGGTGAGTGTTCAGAGGAGTTATTTGGACTTATACCTGCCGCTACATTCCACCATCGTACTACTCGCCTAAAACTAAAATTTCATCCACACCACCTGGATGAGTGGAGGTCTTCCACGATGAGGTTTTCAAGGTCGTTTCTGCTTCGTACTTCGACCTTGTGGAAGGCGGTATTTCCAAACAATTATGAATTGCAAACCTTCAAGAAACGAGCGTACACATTTTAAAAGGCCAGTAACGCACTTGTGTCTCCCCCGGTGTTGCTAGTGTCTATGGACGGGAGTGATCACTTACCATCGGGTGACCCGTCTGTTCGTTTGCCTGTTATAATATAAAAAAAGAAAAAAAAATTGACTTGCCACGAAAACTCCCAGGAAAGTTCTAACAAGACGGACACCATCTTGTTAGTTCATTGTAATTATATCAAGAAATTTGTAATATCGATACTCACTTAACAATGGCAGTAATAGTCTACTAGAAGACTGGTTGCCAAAACTAAAATAGAAGAAGAGTTTGTTTGCTTGAACACGCTAATCTCAGGAAGTACTCGTCCGATTTGAAAAATTCTTTCAGTGTTAGATAGCTCATTTATCGAGGAACGTTAAGACTTCTAGGAGCGGAGCACCAATGAAGAATGTTTCAAAATCGGGGTCAACGTACGTAAAAAATATTTTCACATTCTATGTAAACGAAGTCGCCGACAGAAGCTAGTTTTATTGATATAAATACTAGCTTTTACTCTTTTTTTTTTTTTTATTGTAGCTCGGCAAAGTGACTGCACTGTGCCTGATGGTAAGCACAGTACAATCCAAAAACAATGGCGACCACCGAAAGACATACTATCCATCGCCGGTCGCCGCTGTCATGCCGGCCTGAAAGCGACCCAGTCAGGGACAGCCCCCCCGGTTGCTGGATATACACCGGCTGATCCCGGAACGCGACACGCCCAAACGTGTCACTATGGCGGGTGTTCCACCTGGTGTACGGTGGTCGCGATCCAGTCGGGTACAGACACCCTACCACCCCGCAAACTCTACTCTCGGTTTCACTCGAGTTAATATAGATTTGAGCTATCACTCATGCATAGTAATTTTTCTGGATGAAAGGTATCCTCTGAATCTCTTCTGTACACTGACTATGTGTATGCAAAATTTAATAATGATCGAGTGATTAATCAAGGTGTTCAAGCGTAACAAACAAATAAATAAATAAACATCTTCTACACATCTATGCAATATAATAAGAATGTAAATGTAACGTGTCTGTACTTTTTAGATTTTTGTGAAAAAAATTGTTGCAGGTGGTTGTTTCTGTAGGTGGTAGAGCCACGCTGAAACTATTACTGGTTTCAGCATAAATGGGTCGGCTCGCCCGGGGTAGTACCACCCGCTCACAGAAAACCGACGTGAAGTGACAGTGCTTGCATTGTTGCGTTTCGTTCGGTCAGTGAGAGCGCCGGACACCCACCTCCCCTCCCCTTCCACTTTCCCCTTCCCTTCCTCCCCCCCTCCCTACACAGGCTGGCAACGCACTTGCGACTCCTCTGGTGTTGCAAGTGTCTATGGACGGTGGTGATCACTTACATCAGGTGACCCACCTGTTCGTTTGCCACCTATGATATAAAAAAAAAAAAAAAAAGGTGTCTCGGAATAAGTAATAAAATGCATTTCAATCATTTTTAGAAACGTCTGTCTGACTGTTCGTATGAACACGCATCACTGCCAAAGTACTGCGTTCACGACAAAACCTCACAAAAGCAAAATAATAAAGCATATCCTCGAGTAACGTTTAGTGTTGGTTTCATTAAAATCGATTCACTCTATAAAAAGTTATTGTAATTTTAATGACGATGCGACTTAAGTACGAGAGAGAATTAGCTAAGTAAATGGACTTAATACATTCAGATGATTTTATTAGTCACTGTTTTTTTCACTTTAGGTTCGGACGGAAGAAGTCGCGGGCACAGCTAATCCTTTATAATATTAGGATACGTTTTGAATCATCGCTATAATTGTAAACACTACATCCTAACAATATTACGACGGATTTTTTTGGTGGGAACTTAGTCGGTCCTGTAGTGTCTTTTATATTTAATTTATAAGCTTGTGTGATTTCACTCTATATTTTGTAATATCGGTGGTGTTTTACGTAATATAGTTCGGTTATTGTGAACAAGTGAAGTGGATGGAAAATAATACCGCAGAGCATGAATTCTGAGATACCACAAAAACTCAATAGAAAGTTATACTCAATACAAAGGAGACCACCACCTTGTCAGAAATTATTTTTTCGACAATTACTGCAATGAACTAGAAAATTGGATGTCAAAAAATAAATAACAATATTACGACATTAAAGCAAAAATATTACATTCCCGCCAAAACGTACAATTAACGCGATTTCGATTCCGTATAGAGAAATGCATCCGTTCATTCACTCATTCAAAAATGTTTACAACTTTTGAATTAAGAATGAAGAACTCACACGAAAGTCATCGTTCGGATACGCGTCCATTGAGAGAAAAATTGAGTATATTATTTACAAGATGGATTCTTTTGCAGATGGCATTTCAACATAACGAGATCCGTTTAATTAAATTAAAAATAATAAATACGGTATGACGAAGGCACTCCAAACGCGCAAGGACGCCGAGTGCTCATGCAATATACAATTATTATAAATAGTTTTTTTAATTCATTGCTTTATAAGCTTCAATACTTGTTATTATGATGAGTGAGACTATATAATTTTTTTTCTGAGCGTGTTATGTTTTTGTTTATAATTTTGCCACTGTCAAGTATATTACAGTTTACTGGGAATTTGACAAGTAGTACGTTAGTAGTAGAAACCTCAGCGCTGAGGTCATTTTGAAGATAATTATCAGTTGCTATAACGATCACTTATCATCAAATGGAAAGCAGAGAGCAGAGCAGCAAGCACCATATGCAAGTATTTATGCACTTTTCTGTATTTTTTGTATTTCCGCACAGTTGGAGAAGTGCGAAAACGGCGTCTGTTGTCGCACGTCCAGGCATAAACCCATATTGATTCTCAGTCACTCCAGTCTCATCCCTTATTCGTCTCTCTATCACTCATTGCAAGCTCCATACTATGGGGCGTTAGCTTTATCCCTCGATTTTGGTTACAAACCTGTCCATAATCTTTATTCTTGTAAACATAAAATCTTAATGCATGTTTTACAATTTATAACATATTAAGCAGTTTGTTTTTGCGACGAAACACCTTAGTGCTAACGTTTTTTTTAAGCACAGGTCGCGACTTTAGCAAACAATTATACATCTTAAAGAGCCGCACGTCATCCGACAAGGTTAACGACTAGTCGTTGTTAAGCAAAAAGATACATTACCTTAAAGCACATTGGATTGTTTTTATAATTACCAACGATTTATGAAGGAAGTGTTAATTTTTTGCGTCGTCTACCGCTGTGTACAGAGTCGTTGCTCGTGCAATTTGTATATATCATCGGATGTTCACTTTTTCGCTCCTCTTGACTTGTGGAAGCTTTCTAACCATCATGCTTCGCAAAAGCGGTGGGGTTAGTAGATTTCAAGCTCTTATATGTGTAAGGAGGGCTTTTTTTGTAGGGGCACGTGGACACACACATTGCCCTTAAAGGGAATTACGGAAATATCGAATAATTGCAATAAAAAGTGAAAAAATGAGAGTTTGAAAAAAAATCAAAATGACAACAATTTTTTTTGGATTTTTTTAATAGATCAAACTTATCGAAATACAAAATGTAATCTATCTTTTGGAATAGTTATCGCGTCGCACGGTGTACTTCTGTACTTGTCTTTGTGTGGTTTGGAGTGTAAGGGGTGTCGAATAACATCATAAGACTTGAGACACCCAAGCGAACCTCACCTGCACGTGGTGCACCCTGCTGAATAACGAACGAGGCAATGGCGAAAGCGGGGTGGTAGGGTTTTACAGCCTGACTGGGTCGCAACCACCATGTATATGGCGAAAAAGCCCGTCATAGTGATTCGATTCTGCGATAGCGTTTCGGGTTCAGCCTGTGCATATCCAGCATCGCCAATGTTTTTGTATTGTACTGTGCTTACCATCAGGCATATTGCAGTCATTTTGCCGTACTACAATAAAGAAAAAGGACAGCTCTGACGTAGGGCACTAAAAATACTAAAATCCTAATTTCACAAAAAATTAAACGCTATTCGATTTCTCTAATGAAAAGCAATATAAATACATAAATGGACGTTTCGAATTGGACTTATAGTTGAAGAGTAAATAGTATATAGTAAATAAATAAATAAATAAAATAAATAGTAAATAAAAAAAAAGTAAATAAAACTGTTTTCAATGCATGATGAAATCTCGTGATTTTCGTTCTGAAGCTATACTATCTATATTAATATTATAAAGAGGTAAAGTTTGTGAGTTTGTGACGTTGCAGGGGGTAATCTCAGAAACTACTAGTCCGATTTCAAAAATTCTTTCAGTATTATATAGCTCACTAGCCGACCCGTGCCCACTTCGTTGGGCGGTAATAGGCATTATCAAGCTACAACTTTTCTCTAGAACTTAATCATATATATCTCATAATTAAGGCAGCGTTCGTAAGAAACGTTTTCGTTCGTCCATTTTTCTCCGACTCCCCAGATATTACCCCCTACAACCTCACAAACTTTACCTCTTTATAATATTAGTATAGATTATAGATAATATAATTAGTTAATAGCTTCTGCCCGCGACTTCGCACGCGTGGAATAGTTATTTTGGGCTAAGTCGCAGCGGAAGCTCTGAAAAGGAAAAAATACGCCGATTTTAAAACATTTTTCATTGTTGCTCCGCTCCTATTGGTCTTAGCGTGATGATATGTAGCCTATGACACTCATAAATAACGTGACTTTCTATTGGTAAAAGAATTTTCAAAATTGGTTGAGTAGTTCTTGAGATTACCCCCTACAACGTCACAAACTCACAAACTTTACCTCTTTATAATATTAGTATATAGATTATAGCCCCTGCCCGCGACTTCGTCCGCGTAGTAATAGTAACTACTCTGGGCTGACGCTGACACACAGCAGAAGCTCTAAAAAAGAAAAAAACATCTCGATTTTGAAACATTTTTCATCTGTGCTCCGCTCCTATTGGCCTTAGCGTGATGATATATAGTCTATAACCATTCTCGATGAATGAGCTATATAACACTGAAAGAATTATTCAAATCGGATCAGTAGTTCCTGAGATTACCCCTTACAACGCCACAACGTCACAACGTCATAAACTCACAAACTCACAAACCCACAAACTCACAAGCTTTACATAATATTAGTATAGATTTATCGAGGAAGGTTATAAGCTATATATCATCGCGCTAAGAACAATAGGAGCGGAACACCAATCAAGAATGTTTCAAAATCGGGGTATTTTTTCCTCTTGAGAGCTTCCGCTGCGTGTTAGCGTTATCCCAAAGTAGGTATTCCACGCGAACGAAGTCGCGGGCAGAGGCTATATTTTATAATGTTACTAATATATGCCACAAGTACCCAAAATAACAAGGTATACATTTATGCACATTTTTGATAGAAAAAATTATGGACTTACAACTTTCGCGAAATTAGCGTGCCTCCAAAAAATAGGTGACAAAAAAACCCTGCGTGTAAGTATAAATAAAATTGTAAGTTATAATCAAATAATAATCACACCAACACCTGTATCTACTATACCGGCGCAATTATTAGATTCATCCATCAGGCCGTGGACGCTCCGGCGCGAAATGTGGATTACTAGCGAAAAACGGATATGATAGAAAACAATGAAACCGCTATAAAGGTTACTATCTCAGAAATTGGAGTTGTTAATTAAAACAAAAAAAAATAGTATTAAAAAAAATAACATTAACAATTAACTGTAACTATTAAAGTTTAATAATAATAAATAATAAATAATATCTTATCTTGTCTTGCTCACTTTAATATTTTATTTAAGCTGCACTAGAGACAAAATAGTTTCAGAAATTTTGAATTTTGTTTAGTCGTAATCTTGTATTATTTGATTCTATAGTCTGTGATATTACTTGCATCTTACGTACAGTCCGCTCCAAACTTTTTGACCTCTCTGAATATAGTTGCAAAGAACACAAATTTAGGTATAAATAGTTCTTAATACTTTATTGTATTTTAATAAATCTATATTAATATTATTATTATAGATTTATTATATAGATATAATATTACTATAAGCTGTTAAAGAGTTTGTTTGCTTAAATGCGCTAATCGCAGGAATTACTGTTCCTATTATAAAAAATATTTCAGTGTTGGATAGCTCATTTATCGAGGACTATATATCACGCTAAGACCAACAGGAGCGGAGCAACAATGAAGAATGCTTCAAAATCGTTTTTTTTTCATTTTGAGAGTTTCCGCTGCGTGCGCTGCGTAAACGGTAACTATTCCCCGCAGACAAAGTCGCGGGCAGAAGCTAGTGGTTGATAAAATAGGATTATTTTATTTACTTACAAATATCGCAAGCGTTCCGCTGTGGCTATGAGAATAAATGTTAACGTTATGTATTATAGAAGTGATTTATTATGCATTTTGTTTGTCATGCTATATTATAAACAACCATATATCTGTAAGCTATATTGTAATCTGTGTTAGGTAACTATGTATTTATTTACTCAGTCCACGTGTCGTTTAGAACGTGTTTGTTAATACCTGACATCCTGATGCGGATTGAGCATGATTGTGGTCACGAGAATCAGTGTTGCCAGAAGTAAAACGGTAAATTACAGTTTTCGTCAACCTTTTTGGCAGTTTTGAATATAGCCCTAAGAGTTTAATATAAAACTAAGTTAAAATGTTAGTATTGGAATCTAAAATTGGCATCTGTTCATTGTTAAGTTGTCTCGAATGTTACATTTTTGTTACAACGGGCGGCAAACAGGCAGACGGCCCACCTAATGGTAAATGGTTACCATCACCTATGGACAACTGCATTACCAGGAGTATCACTGTTGCGTTGCCAGCCCTGAAAGCGTGCTTTTACCTCTTTTTACTGTATTCTATATTATATTATTTTATACTATATTCAGAGAGGACAAAACTTCGACGAATTAGTACGTTGTAGGTTCATCAAAGTTACTTATTTGTACAAAATAATGCGTCTATTAATTTGATACGATTGAAATTAAGTTTGTCCATAATATGATGTGTATTCAAAACGCATGGTTAGATGGCGGAGGTCGAATATACGACCTCGAAGCTATGATCCGGTCGGCTTCTTTCCTCATCCCATCGTCTTTGACACGTTCACCATAAGAGGGAGTCATAATGACTTCTTAGTTACTAATTACTTTCTGCGTTCTCTTTACATATAACAAGAATGTAAATCTGACGTGTCTGTAATTTTTAGATTTTCGTGAAAAAATGTGTTGCAGGTGTCTAGTAATATGTAATAGAATACATTTCAATCATTTTTAGAAATGTCTGTCTGTCTGTTTGTATGAAAACGCATCACTGCTAAAGTACTGAGTTCACAATAAAACCACGACAAGAAAATCGGTTCAGTCTGAAAGTTATTGTAATTTTAATGACGACGCGGCGTAAGTACGAGAGAAAAGCAGATAAGTGAATGGACTTAATACATTCAGATGACTTTATTAATCGTGATTTTTCTCATAACGTTCCACGCGAACGAAGTCGCGGGCACAGCTAGTATATTATAAAGCTGGAGGATTAATTTTTTTAGTAGGTTGAACGGATTAATCTCAAGAACCACTGGTCCGATTTAAAAAGTTATTTCAGTGTTAGATAGCTCATTTGTCGAGAAAGGCTATAGGTTATATATCATCATGCTAAGACCAATAGGAGCGGAGCACCAATGAAGAATGTTTCCATCTCGTTTTTTTTTTCTTTTGACAGCTTAGGCGTGTTAGCGTTATCCCAAAGTAACTATTTTACGCGGAAGAAGTCGCGGGCAGAAGCTGGTAAGAAATATAGTCTCATATCATTGTTATATATTTGTATACAGTTTTATAATTTAGAATAGAGATTTATTGTATATTCTTCATTCTACAAGTATATTCAGTGCAAAATGTATGTATTTTTCAACTTTTATCTATACATATGTAAGGAATAACGTATATTCGGTCAGTCAGGGGAACCAATTAACACTAACACTGTATGCACTGTGACTATTTATCCAAGCAGAGCTTCGCCTTACACTAACTTTGACATACGACTGCCTCCCTATCTTTTTTTTCCTCGAATTGACTACGCTATTGACCTAGCAAGGTCTTAACAGCTTCACCGGACTACTAAGGCGAGCGCTTAAGGCACTCAGCCGATTTTATTTTTAGGTAACACGCTCAAGGGTGCACGGCACACCTCGGCTTGGGCTGTTACCTGAGAAATCCCGTCTGACCTAGCTAAACTATTCTAAGCTATTCATACATATATTCATTTGTGAGTCATACAATCGAAATTGCATGATTCACAAATGCATACGTGTATATCGGAATGAAACGAACTAATCTATTCGATTCAGTTCGATAAGGGAAAAAAATAAAACCCTTCCACCATGTGTATGTATGTGCACGTGTGGTGAGAGGTGATCTCATGTGTGAGTACAAGTGATGTAGGTGAGTCACTGTATCGCGAAAGTAATATCTCGAGTCGTCAGTCTGAAAGTAAAATAAATTGTTAATATAATAAAAAACGCCGATGAGATGACGTGTATCATCTAATCATGGATGTAAACGAAACAGGGTGTGTATAAAGAGACACGATAGAAGTGAAACTTTTGTATTACAGGGAAACATTTTATTTAAAAAGATACTACAAAAATCCAACGTAACGCGGTGTTCTCAGGCGGACACCCACTCAAATACTGACCGCGCCCAACGATGCTTAACTTCGGTGATTGGATGAGAACCGGTGTTTTCAACACTCTACCCGGCACAGTGTTTACTCCCGACCACTTTTCGTCACACAAAAAAGTTGCGGATCAGAATGTCAAAGCCGACCCATGAGAATTATCACTTCATAATTATATTGATATGTTAGCAAAATAACAGACACTGCAATTTTACTTATATGTATATATAATTTAAAATACACATTAAGTTGTTTCCGACTGTACCACCTGCCTCGCGCTAAGTAACATTAACATTTCACATCAAGAGGTCGTAAAGATGTACTTATTTAAGATAAGAACGAGGTCCTATACATCTCTTGAAAGCGGAACAAGTATGAAAATTACTTATGGACAAAGTGTACGTAACGTGGATGTTTTAGAAGATATGAATTCAAAGTCCCCGGTATCATCGATGTGCAGTATACGTATTTTGTTTTAGCATGTCGGGTCGAAGGAAAGAGCGAGATAGTCACGCAATTCAGTTTCGTATAGCGTTGTCTCTGTCTATCGCAGTTATTACGCTGTGCGATAGAGAGAATGAATAGGAAACCCTTTCTTAGCCGTACGTCTTAATCTTTCCCACTATTTGTAAAGGCCTGTACCTTTACAGCTACTCTGCCAATTGGCAACCAGCACAAGAGCCTATGGGCAGCCTCAGCACGGACTGTTGCCTTGATACTAATCATACCTGCAGGAGTTTCTGAGGAACACATGGATAGATGCTTCACCAACGCGTATATTTGGCTAATCGCTAAAATGGCCAATAATTTGACAATTTGGCTTATACTAACTAACCAAAACGAAAAATTAAGGAAAAGAAAGCAGAACCCTTTCCACAGTATGTCTGCTTGTGTGTGCAGTTTGTAGAGTGCCGTAAGAGTTGTGTTATAAGCTAGTTTGCGTTGTGTTACTGTCGCGATAGTACACTGCTCGAGGGCTACACTCTGTGGGAATGAATCTATACTCGAGGTGCTGCAGCGGGGGTAGCGACATATGTGCTGGAGCGAGTTATCCCTCCAGCCGCTATGGAACCGTCGGTGGATACATGAACATTCTCTTCTCCACGACGTACCATATCAAATGTGGGGTACTGTATGAAAACGAATGTTCTGGAATAGATATCGCAAACAAAAATCATAGTACAGAGGGCATTCTAGAGATTTTCATTACAACATAACCCAGTCGAATGCGATAAATCTATTTATTTACAGATCCGTTTGGAAATATCGTTTTTGTTTGCCTTTCCGTCATGTTCTATGAACCGTAAACCGTATTACAAATCACAGAATTACTTGTGTCTTCTCCAGTACTCGGAGATATCATTTCTTTTATTCCATTATTTGATCAGATCAAATTTCGAAACGGCTGGCCAATTTTGACTTGGCTTACACAGTTAGATAGAATATTTCTCGGAGTATTATGTAGACTATACGTCATTCACTTTTTCATAAGAAATAAGATAACAAAATCCCAACCACATAACTTGACATTACTTTGTCAGGTGTAATTTTTCGAATTTTTATATCAATCATGGTTGACATTATTCAAATTTCACAATTTTTAAATAGAGTTTATAATCATTGGTATGGTTTTTACATCTATAGTCACTCAGAGTAACAATTAATACATTTTTATACAATTGAATAACCGATCAAGAATATGATGGACTACATAATCTGAGTACAAAATATGAATATAACATGTACACAGGCCGCAATACTACGTGTCGCTAGTCTGGCGCAAGCTCAATACGTCACAAGCATGTAGAGATCATCTGTGACGCGAACCCATAAGCTTTACCCCTACGAAATAGATTGGTTTTATTTACTTTTTCACTGCACAACGCGGCAAAAGAAGTTTTCACTTGAAAATTAGCAAGAAATTCAAATCATCATCTGTGGAATCTTAACTCTGCCTTCCCAATATATTCTTGATAATGTTCGTAAAAACTTGGATAAATTGGAATTAGTAAAATACCAACATCATTTCAATACTAGAAACAATAATAAATTGGTCATTCCATGCTTCATGCTTACTAAGACCAATAAGAGTTTTCTAGGTGTTACATTTTATAACGAAGTCCCAAAACACATTACCGTTTTGCGACATAGTGACTTCAAGCACCATGTCAAGCGGGTTTTAATGTCTAAAGGCTATTATGGGGTGGATCGATATGTGAACGACGGTGACTTCTGGAAATGACCACTCTCTGTGCATCCACCAAAAACGAATGTTACTATCTTTATTTGTAAATATATGTCTGAAGAAAAGATAATCCAGATTGGGTTGCTTGGCGGTTCTTCTCGCTGACTGGATTGTTTGTCCGAACCGGTGGTAGTTTTGACGTTCATAAGCGCCTTCTCAAGGTTTAAATCGCATAAAGTATTTTTGATTTGATTTGAAAACCTCACCCATAACAATAGAGATTCTACTGTAAAGGAGCGAATAAAACCTTATTGAATGACGTCACGAAGCGAATAGATTACTATGTAAATAAATAGGTAATTACGAACGGCTACTAAAAGACAATTAACTGAGCTATTGTTTGAACGCGACGCGACAACCTTGAACCGTTCTCGTAACCGCGGCTTAAGAAAACAATATTTTATGTCTGTTACGGCTTCAGAATTAACTACATTACAATGCAATAGTGTGAGGTCTGAACAAGAAGTATTGTTACAAGAAAATTGGAACATCTAGCATGAAATAGAATTACTATTTCCAATAGATAACGTTCAATTAACCTCAAAAAATTTGGTTACTGTTTGCGGAACTGACGGTGTGACTTATGTCCTTGATGATGGGTCTACACTTAGTACAGGATGCTAAATACGTCGAGACTTTGGCGGTGTCCAATCTTCAGTTATGTCATGAAGGGCAGGAGCGGCTGCTCATTCAGCAGAGGAACTCAAGCGGTGCAAGTAAACTGCCCTTCGTAAGAGCTACATTTTTGTATCGCTTGAGGATGAATGTTGATGAATTCAATGTGAAGACTTTAAGAAAGTCGTGAATCGTGTAATCCAGACTTGTCGTGACCAAACTATTGGCTAATATCTCGATCAGCCTTCTGAAAACTTTACTTCTGTTAACAACTTGGAAGGCATCCACATATCTCACTTGAAATATTTTATGTAAACCAGGTGAATGTTTAGACAGTAGCAATATTTATGGAGGACACTCTGCACTTCATTCTCGTTCCAAATACATTTTAAAAATAGCTGCTTAATATTTGACCTAATTATCTAGATACATACAAAAATTATATGCAATCCTCTAAGGTTCTATGTTAAAGCACAGTGCCAATGACCGTCGGGTGAAATGAAAGTAAAGCTAACCAACTAAGAAAGGATAATTTTTCGAATTTTGAACAAACAAAAGGGTTTATTGTCCGTTTTATTATCGAAAGTTATTAACTCCGGTTCGCAGCTCGCAGTTTTTATCACCGGAAGTTCGACCTAGGTTTATTTGAGTTACTATCCATACTTTTGAAATTTTTAGAACAAACTCTACCTAAGGTTCTCTTTGTTGTCTATTAGTACTTTAGTATTATTTTTTATGTGATAAATGTGACCACGAAGTGTCATATCCTAGAATACTGCGAGTGTCTAACCTTTCACTTGCTATACTTGTAAATATACCTTGTATGCGTCGTATAAATGTATATTTCCTTCTTTCATATATGAATTTTCGTAAGGTAAAGTTTCTTATAATTTACAATTCGTATTTTAGCACACAACACCGCATTATGTTAAAAATTGGTGATTTTTACTTTAAATTTCAATAGATAAATATTTTAATGTCTAGTCTTCAAATCACTAATTAATGCAAGGTAATAATGCATTAAAAACAGTTTTTTTCACACACCTGTAAAATTAGTAAAATTGTCTTGCTAAGCGTCGAATTGTATTTATTTGTATATACTATGTTATATGTATCCAAGTGTTGGGCTACGAAAGAGAGATGAGAAATTATTACATGTAGCAATGCTGCGAATGTTAAGATGGATGTGTGGTGTAACTAGAATGGATAAAATTAAGAATAGTGACAGAGAAATTGAGGAGTAATAGGTTAACATGGTATGGGCATATTATAAAGAGAGATGAAAACCATGTGATAAAAGATGTTTTGGGTATGAAAATGGACGGATAAAGAAGTATAGGAAGACCGAAAAAGCTATGGATGGACTGTGTGAAAAATGATATGTGTGTAAAAGGTGTAAATACTGGGATGACATCTGACAGGGGAGAGTGGAAAAGGAAAACAAGTTATGCCGACCCTACTTAGGTGGGATAAGAGTAAGAAAATGGTGATGATTATGTATGTAGTAATTATATAATATAAACCAAATTTAAAAACTATTAAGTTATGTAAGCGTACGAGAATAATCGAGACGCTAAAATAAACATGACGGTTGTTGAAAAACCTATATATCTACTTGAAGACGTTTTTGTTTTTTTATTTTAAACTTACCCGCGCGTTGTGATTATCATGCAAAAAGATGAGTTAAAAAGAAAAAAAGTTAACAAAAACGACTAACATCATTTGAATTATTATTGTATATTTTAAATATATAAAAATCCAGTGTCATGATGTTTGTCCACGATGAACTCCGAAACTACTCAACCGATCTACATGAAACGTTGCCATTTACGTATAATTTGGTCCAACTTGAGAGATAAGATAATTTATATTTCGAGTAATAGTCTCAATATTTTTAAATTATAGATTAAATTATTGTCAATGTTGACTATCGTTATTAATTGTAAGTTTCATCAGTCTCGAAGAGACAGCTCTTTAAATAAGTTTGTTGACAGAAAATTGTAGGACCGACCGTTATAGGTAACTCGTAGATCGCGCCGCGTTTTAATTTTGAATTGTATTTTTGACTTCAGTCTATTTTATGATGCACGTGTTTTAGTCAATTCAACGTGTAATAACTGAGCTCAGGCAAAGTGTAACCGGGTCAGTAAAGTATAAAAAAACATACATTATGACAAATAATAAATACATATGCGAAACCACGGGCACTGCTAGTTACATGTGAAACCGGTCTTCAAGTACCTAACGCGTTCGCAAACATTGAATCTCATGATGTGATGAGTATTTATAATATGCATTTGTTAATTATATTTTAGATCCGGATGTTTTTCACAACGATAATATTCCACCAAATAATTTCGAATACTTGAAATATTATTTTAACAACGTTATACGCAATAGATGTATCGTTCGGTTCCGTCTGATTTACGTAGAGCTTCAAAATAGACATTATATTCGGGCCATCCTAATGTTAACATTTAAAAAATGCAAAATAATTCGTTTTCACCCGGCTAAAGCTCACAGTGGGCGGAACTCAATTAATAATGACAATGAAGACGTAATAATAAATTTTAACCCAAGTGGTTACTCATCAGTAACAGGTACGTTCCTTGTTAAATACGTCATTTCGAATCCGATATTTTACGTTTCTGCTATCACTTTGCTCTTGTGAAGTACGTAATTAAGTGGCGTGTATTAATTAGATTTTTTTTTGGCTACATCAATCTCCTATTACTGCCATTGTCGAGTAGATAATAAAATTACAATTGGCTTGTGATAATTTCAAATGTTCAATGTTCTAACAAAATGGTGACTCCCTTGTTTGATATATATGTACTTTCTAAATTTTTATTAATCTTAATTGTCTAATTTTTTTCGAACTGACTACGCTATTGACCAAGCAAGGTCTTAACAGCTTCACCGGACTACTAAGGCGAGCGCTTAAGGCACTCAGCCGATTTTAAATTGTCTAATAAGTAAGCCACTTACGGCACTAACAAGAAATATATTTTGTAAAGAGTTTTTGTTCGATTACCCACGACACAGGATTCAGTTCCTAGTGTGGGAGTCTACAGTTGATTTTTATGCCATGTAAATCATTTTTGTTAAATAAAGACTTTTTATTTATTTATTTTTTCTTGTTAGTATTTTCCAGGGAGTTTTTGTAGCGTCTCAGAATTTATGCTCCGTGGTATTATTTTCCATCCACTTCACTTATGTACAATAACCGAAATATGTTACGCATAATGCAATCAATATTACAAAGTATAGAATCAAATAACACAAGATTATGTATAAAAATACATGAGAAACTTAGATCCCGCCAAAAATTGTAACACGTAAAACATTATCCATATCCAATTAAATTCTTTAGTGACGTTGGGAATTCAATTACTTTTTAAAGTGAAACTTTTATTACATCGTCTCAAACTTTTTCGTCTGTGTGTTGCATGTCGCGTGATGGTCGGCCGCGGAGTAGGGATAAAGTGAAAGGCGCTCGTCAGAGCAGCCAGGGCCAATATGGCGGCGCCTATAGTTCGCAGCAACTGAGCGTGTAGTGTATAGACTATTATTAGTGTGAAAAAAAGTTTCACTTTTACCGTGGTTTCATAAAACCACACAATCTTTTTTTATTTATTTGCCCTTTATACTATAACTGCAGTTACGGTGGCTGATATATCGATTATCGTTAGTCGCGTCTCCACCCTTTAACCCCTCGGCTGACTTTTTAAGACCTAGATCTCTAAATGGCGCATCATGTTCTTTTTTATTTCACGACATTGTTCGAAATTTCATTTTAATAATACGTGTACAGAGACAGCACAGTCACTGCGTTTCTAATGGCTTAGGTGCGATTGGTACAATTTGTATTTGCCACATCTGCTATCGCTACGTGTCGCCGGAATACGTAATAAAGGTTCCAAACTCTTCCATTCGGTTGGTAGTTTCTAGCGTTCTTTTAACTGCGATACAGTATACAATTTTTATTTAATTACATTAACCGAGTGACATTAAACTAGATTTATTGATGTATAACGTCATGTATCATTTCGTTAAAATGACGATAAGTTTAATATGCAAATGAAAAGGCTTATCAAAATCGGTTCAACCGAGCCAAACAACAGCCACTTCGATTTTACTTTATCTATACGTTATAAATTTACATTTGGTGTTCAGTTCAACTTATGTTAGGTGTTAATGTAGCCAAAAATGGTTACACGCTAACTAGCTGTCTATCATAACACATGTAAAGATGTTTGATGGATTTTCTTCTTGAAGAAAACGAACGAATAACGTGGTGAATATTAGATTTGGTAAAAACCTCTTTATAAGTATGTATCGACATAAGAATAGTTTCATAATATGTTATTTCTTAAAAATATTTTCAAAACCATACAGATTATCCTTGTAAAAGAATTAATAGAAGCATGTACTATACTTTCTGAAAACATTCACTTTTTTAATTGCTGATCTGCAATCACGGCTTCTCGGGAAACATACATACGATAGTGTAACTGGCGTCCCATGAAAGAGTCGTCTGTTTTTACCCGACTACGGCGAAGCCAAAAGGAAGGGTTATGATTCTAGCACTCTGTGTATGTATGCAGCGCCTAAACTATTCATCTGATTTTGATGGATAAGGTGCCAATGGGTTCGTTATTATAACCCGGGTAATATAGGGTAACGGCACAACTATTTTTTTTATATCATAAGAGGCAAACGAACATGTGGGTCACCTGATGTTAATTAATCACCACCGTCCATAGACACTGGCAACACCAGGGGAGTCGCAAGTGTGTTGCCAGCCTGTGTTTGGAGAGAGGGGGAAGGGAGGTGGCTCTCCAGCGCTCTCACTGACCAAACGAAACGCAACAAAGCAATCACTGTTACTTCACGTCGGTGTTTCTGTGTGTCGGGTGGTAGTAGCCCGGGCGAGCTGACCAATTCATGCTGAAACCAGTAATAACTTCAGCGTGGCTTTACCACGTACTAAAACTACTATGCCATTTGAATTGAATTAGAAAGTTATTAATGAGGAAGTAACAGAGGATTTCAATAAAACTAAATATATAGGAATACCTAACATACCAAATGACTTGTTTTACTCAATAATACGATGATCTCAAACAGCGCCTACCTTGTTTCTTACCTTTCAGTGGCTTTTTCCGTAGTCGAGGTACAGTTTTTTTTACATTTTATTTATTATGATATTAAGTTTTATGTACTGTTCACAATTTACACTAATAATAAATTTCATAAAAGGTGCAGACTTTTAATTTTTCTCCGGTTTATGTTTTAGTGAGACGCACCCTTTATTCTGACGGTGGCAATATGGTCAATGTAGGAATTTAAGGACTAAAACCGACATGGGTACTATTGGTTAACAGTCAAAAGGTATAGTGTGACGATACGCAATCGACGCGGGAAAGCGAGGCGTCGACCGGAAACCGGAGTATTTTTCAATCGTCTCGTCTCGAAGCCGAAGGTCGAACCGAGGTCGTCAGCCAGCCGTGACCGGTGACACGGGCTCTTATACGTTTTACGCTGTTCGCTTCAATTTACAGACGGTTTACAAATAATATATCCATATGAAATTTTTATATTCCATTTGCATTTTAAAGTATAGAAAGAAAGAAATCGTTTTTTCATAAGTTACAATCCACGATACAATATAACTTATTAAGAAATCTACACGCCCAGGTATTAGGAATGAATGTTCAGCTCAACATATGCTAGTGTCACACCGAAGCATTCAGCGCTGATTTTTAGTTCGAACCCAGTGGAAGCATGTAAGGTAAGGTATATAATATTAATAAAAAACAATTAAGTATAATATGTAGAGAGGAAATAAGTGTAATATAATAGAAAAGCGTGTGGTTGACACACGATAGAAGTGATACCTTACAAAAATTGAAGCTCCATACAAACAAATGTAGGTCTAATGATGCACTAGTCAACATACTGCTGGCAGCATAAGTTAAAAAAAAACCTTATTTATTCCAACATTTAAAAACGTGATCAATAACAAATTATGTAATGTAAAATTATAATTAAAAAAAAATGGGTGGTTTTTAAAAAATATCATCCGCCATTTTGATATCTTGTTCTTAATAAATCAGCCGAGGGGTTAATATTATACCACACTCTTTATGATGCCTCTTCCCAAGGCTTCGTAATACGCACGCGCACACACATGCTAACACTGAGGAGACTGCGTACATAAGAAACACTGTATAATGTATTCTCTCTCACTTTCTCACACGTTAAATCTTATAGATGTGTATGTTTGTCTCTTTTTAAAAGTTTTTGTCAGAATTCATGCTCCGTGGTATTATTTTCCATCCACTTCACTTGAGCATAATAACCGAACTATATAACGTAAAACACCACCAATATCACTAAATATGGAGTCAAATAACACTTAAGATATGGATAAAATATAATATCCACTAC